>JAJKFI010000047.1:8455581-8557022 GCA_029204185.1 Lerista edwardsae
GGGGGGGGCTGAACCTGGACTCCAGCGGCGTCGGGAGCGTTGCCGCTCATCTTGGCGACCCCGGAAACTGTGGATTTGATGCCGATTTTGGCTGTTTTTGACCGTTTTCACACGGGGACCCCCACGTACCCCCACCCCCAGGGGCGCTAGGGGGGCCTGACCCCCGCAGTGTTTGTCGCCAGGCCACAAGGTGTATGCATGCCAAGTTTCGTGCCGATCGCTCCAGGCGTTGCGGAGCCTATGCGAAACATACATACATACAAACCCACACACACACACACACACACACACACTCTTCTTTATATATATAGATAGCATGCAACATACTAGAATCATTCCCTGGCCAATGCGCCAAGGCATGCCAATAATTTATGGTGCATTACCTCATGGACCTGTCATTCCACAAGAGAGTGTATTACAGTATCACCACATGTACATTTACAAATGGAATGCCAAGGCAGTGGGTTGAATGATGAAGAATCTGATCCTTGCCAGCTGGCCCGGCAATAGGCAGCAGATACTAACTTAAGGGGAGCCAGTGTGCCCCTCATCTCCCTCCAAGGGGGAGCATGTTTTTACTTACACACACACACACACACACCCCAAACAAGCAGACAGGAACCTAAGGAAGCCAATGCAAATCTCCCCTGCTTGAGACACAGGTTTTTCCGCGCACACACAAGCAAGCACACTCTCCCTACGCCAATATGAACCCAAGAAGCCAGTGCAAATCTCCCCTCCTTGCAGACATGGATTTTTTCTGCACACACAAGCAATCATACTCTCCCCCCCCTCATATGAGCCTAAGGAAGCCAGTGCAAATCTCCTTCTTGCAGACACTGGTTTTTTCTCACACACAAGGAAGCACACTCCTCCCCCCCCCCCAAAAAAAACCAAGAAGCCCATGCAAACCTCCTCCTTGCAGACATGGGTTTTTCCACAAGCACACACCCCCATACGAACCCAAGGAAGCCCGTGCAAATCTCCCCTCATTGCAAGACAGTTTTTTTCCCCCCCACACAAACGGCCTCCATCTCTGTACCTCCCCAGCTGAGCAAAGACAACCAGATAAGTATATTAAGCGAAACCAAGCAAGCCCCAATCTCCATGCAGGAGTGTCTTATAAAAAAAAAACTTCACTCTCTCTTTCTGCCCAGCCCAACAGATAGGAAGAAAAGCCAGCGCAAGCCCCATTCTCCGTGTAGGAACTTTTTATTTAAAAAAAAAAAGGCTGGGGCTTTTTTCTGTTGGAGAGCCCCCTTTTTCAGACTTACCAGGTATACAGAGCCAGCTGGAGGAAGAGAGGGACGATAAGGTGACCACAGGGCTGCACGTGCAAATGAGCTCTGAGGCACCAGAAAGAGAACTGCTGCTGCTTACTCCCTGGCACATGCTCTGAGGCTGCTGATCACGGGGCTGCAACACGCAGGGGCCAGCTTTGAATGGGCAGGGCCAGCTCAACTCCCAGAACCGGTACGCGCGTAGTGGTGCGTACCGGGTCCATGACATCACTGGGTCAGATGGTCTGCGACTGCATCACCTCCCTATTTTCAGTGATGTATAGTGGTTTGGGGTTATTCAGCCGACCATAGGATTTGGCAGAACCTGCAGCTTCATTTGGAGGTGGTGTGTTCCTCCAAAGCCGCACAACCTTTGGCCAAGAGGCCTGGTGCAGCTTGTTCCTTCCTGGAGCCGGTTGCAATGGCCATTTTGAGTTTGGCACCAGTGGCATTCCTGGAGGGGTTGGCACCCAGGGACACACCTCCAGGGGTGCTGCTCCCCACCTAGGGGTCCCACCCCCCGATGCCTCCCCCCAAGGTGTTTTGGGGGCCAGAGAGGACATGCGTGACCTTCACAGCCCTCAGAAGGCCGAAAATAGTCATTTCTGGTTTTCAGCCTTGGGAAGGCCTTCTGAGGGCTGGGGAGGCCATGCACGGCTTCCCTGGCTCTCAGAAGACCCTCCAGGGGCCAACCTCCTTCTCTGCTTTTTAAAAAAAAAAGCAGAGGAGGAGGAGGGCGGCCCCTAGTGGTATGGTGATGGGGGGCACAACAAAGGCCAGGAGGGGGTGATTTTGTCACCCCTCCCCACCTGGCACCCAGGGGCATTTGCCTCCTGACCCCCTGGTACTCCACTGTTTGGGGCAAAAGTATCTATCTTCAGCATTCCCACCTTGCCCTCTGTTGAGGTGAGTCGATGGTGAACACTATGGCCCCTACCCCTTGCTGATTTAGCAGCCTCAGAGCCCTCGGCATCCATCTCTGGTCTGTAGAAGTGGCTCGGCTGCTTGACTGGACTGCATGTGACAGATGGTCTATCCAGCAGATATTTTTTTTCCCCACGCAAATTATTTCATGAACAGCACAGGCAGGCAAGCAGCAAGCGAGGCGATGACAGCATTCGGGGCCTTCCTCTTCTCATGGCCACAAAATACCTCTACAACCTCCTTTCAATGCCAAAGCTAAACTTTGGAATGTAGGAGGGATTAACAGAATGTCCCTGAAAAAGTACTGACTGCAGTTTAGTTTGAGCCAGCACTCAGCACTGTAAGTAATTACAGAAGTGAAGTAATTTCCGAGTATCAGCTGAATTCGTTTACTTCATTACGGAAGGATCACATTCCACCACTTCCACCCTGCTTATTGGGGAGTAGGGAGAGTTCCTGGAGGCCTTGAGTCCTAACGTTTCATACTTTAGCTATAAGCAGGGGTGGAAGAAACACAAGTGACTCGTATGCTGCTGTGTTTTTGCTTCTGCTAAGCAAAGTGAGATTTGTAGATTTCACTCACAATGACTTTCATGAGCTCTGTCTGGGGCTCATGCTGTGAAAGAAGGGTTATTTTGGTTGCAGTAGAAGCCGGTTTATTAATGCTCCCAGACCTCATATAAAGTTGCCCTGCTATAATAGGAAGATACTTAAAGCAGCTATAAAGAAGACTTATGGCTGCTGGCCAATGCAAATGGAATAGGCAGATATTCCAACCCAGAGGTGCTACTGAAATTTTGGGTACTTCCTCCAGTAATACATCTGAGAAATGTTGAGAAAAATAAAAAAGGTTTTGATAAAAGTTTCAGAATTTCTTGGGGTGAGGATGGTCACACATCATCAAGTTTGATGATATTCAATATCACTTCTAGCCCTGGAGCTAGGGACTGGTCATGCCCAATGTCTGGATGTATCACTGCCTGTGATCCTACATACTATATGCTATAGCTCCCTGCTGATTAATAAAATGAATTTGCACACATTGCCTCCCACACACAAAGTTTTGTAGCTCTGATATGTGCAACCCTTCATGCTCTGTGTGTGTTATGCATACACATAAGGTCTAAAGTTATGCCCCAGACAGATTTCAAACTGATTACATTTTTATGATCTGCATTGGAAGGAAAAGGCAAAGGGTATTGGGATTAATGATTAGCTCCCTTGTCTGCCCTTGGAACCAGAACTGTGGAGAGATGGAGCAGGATTGCTGAATCTGGCTGATCTGATCATAGCTCAGGCTCTTTGCAAGTATATGCAGGGGGTTAAGCAAACTGGAGTTGTGAGGTAAATTTTGAATTATTTAGTCCAGTTTTTTGGCGATGGATAGGGCTGCATATTTGCCTCAACTCCAAAGTCCATAGTAACAGTGCAGAATATGGTATTAGCTGCAGAATTCTTCCTGAGGATCTCTGCATTCATAAGGAAAATTTTTTTCTTGTTCTCATGTCTACATATGTATGTCTGAGAGCACAATCCTAACCTGGAGTTAGGCTGGCCCAGTTAGGCCAGCAAAGTTTGGCTGGCATAAGGGCCACTGTAAAGCGCGTTTGGACCACTCTTGGAGTCAGGGAGAATGGCTCACATCTGTATGTTTGCCTCTCTGATTCCAAGGGTGGTCCAAAACATGGCAGTTGTTCCCAAACTGTGGATTGGGACCTACCAGTGGGTCGGGAGCCAATTTCAGATGGGTTGCAAACCACCTAGGGCAGCAATATTGAAAATACAGAAAGATAGGATGATGGAAAGAGGAAGAGGTGTGTGCTTGCTTTGCTTGTGTCCAGGTTGTAGACTTTTTCCCCTTTCTGATTCACTTTGCTATTGGAAAATGACTGAGAACTAAGCCAACTTATTGCTGCATTCTCAGGAAAGCAGCAGGTTCTGGTGTCGCAGTGATGACAGATCTGGCTTTGACATCACTTTTGGTGGGTCCCAGACAGATTGTCATTCTAAAAAGTGGGTCCTGGTGTGAAAATGATTGAGAACCAGTGTTTTACAGTGTCCCTTGTGCTGGCCAAACTGTGCTGGCCTATCTCCAGGTTAGGATTGCATTCTGAGAGTGCAATCCTGAGCGCTTGTTGGGCCAGCACAAGTCCCTTGCGCTGACTCAAGAGTGCTGCGAACATGCAGTAAAGCATGTTTGTGTACTCCAGAGTTGACTGAGCCAGCGCACGAATGTGCCTTGGGCTCACAGAGGCCGAAATCAGCCTCTGCAGCTGATCTGAGCAGCCCCATGAGGTGGCTGTTACTCGTCATGGGGTAAGGAGAACTATAACCCCTTATTCCAAGTTGGCAGCAGTCACCTCCTAATCTGGATATGGCACAGGGTTAATTAGTGTCTGCTGAAATATTAGAGTGCAGGGTAGTGGCTTAATAATATTATATTCCTAGTGGTTAAAGATGGGGCTTCAGTGCACCTTCACAGCTCATCCCAATGACTGGCAAAACCAAAATATGCAAAATAAGAGGAATTGATGCAGATGTTTTCAGCCTGGACAGTATATTCAAGCCACAGGATTCTCCATCTCTTGGCACTTGGGTTGCCTGAGTCTGTAACCTGGAATATTTTTAATGATTACACATAACCCTTTATTTCCTGTTTTGTCATAAACAAATCTCTGCCTTCCTCCAAAGTGTTCAGATGGACTAGGATAAATAAGGGTGCAATCCTGGTCCTGCGTTCGGCCACAGCATGTCACGTGCACCAGCCCAAGAGTGTTGCAAATGTGCCATAAGGCATGTCTGTTCCGCTTAGAGAAAGAGATGGGCCAGCCCAGGCAGTTGTGCCGGCCCATGGAGGCTAAATCCTGCCTCCGTTCTGCCCCAGATGGGTGGGGAATTGCTGGCTGAGTTCTGCCAGTGTAAGAGATTGGTGAGGACAGGCAGGAGGCATTTCAGGGTGTGGGGAGGACAGAAGGAATGCCCGTGGGCAGGGCAGCCCAGAGATGAGGGTAGACTGCGAATCCAGCTCTTATGCCTGATCCCCATGCTTGGCTTGGTTGGCTTTGCATGGGCCTCTTGGACTTGTGTCAACAATTTTGCAGGCGCAGATCTGAGAAGCCCTATTGAGGCTGCTTGGGCTTACCCAGGGTTAAGGGGAAAATGTGCCCTTACCCCGAGGTGACTCCTATACTGTGCTGGATACAGCACAGGCCTGCTGACCAGCCTGTTCCAGAACAGTATAGGATTGGGGTGTCATTATTGGTTTCATTATTTATTTTTATGTATTGTTTTTATATACTGTATTGCACATTTGATTGTGGAACTTTGTAAGCTGCCTTGGGCATTTGTTTCTGCATGGGAAAGGTGGGATATACATTTTTCAATACATCAATCCAGAAATTGCATCTTACTCTTCTTGGCACGCAGCACATAAATGTCTTCATAATAAGCTTCCCAATGTTCTTTTCCTTTAGAAGACTGAAGGAGGAGGAGGGGCCACATGCCTTATCTCTGCCTTCGATCCCAAACCCCTTCCCGGAGCTCTGCAGTCCCTCCAATTCACCTATCCTCAGCAATTCCTCACTGGGGCCAGGTTCACAACGTGAGGGTGTCTCTCATGTAAGTGTGTTCTACTTGGTTTTTTTGTTTGTTTTTTGGGGGTGGTGGAGAAACCAGACCAGGGACTAATTTGATGCAGGGTTCACTAAAAGTTATGCAGTGCAGACCCAGGGTCATACTGGCACATATGAAATAAATGAGAAAATGGAAAGTGTCTTTCTCTGCAAACACCTGAGATTAAAAGTAATGGCCTGCATAAAAGTAAGGCATAAAGTAAAGCCTCTGGAGGTAGCTGGCTGGGTTGTCAGAATTTAAGAAGCATTGTGTGCTGGGGTGGGGGAACTGTCCCTGCGCCATGACCTTGGGAATAATATAATCTGAGGTAAGAACTTAGGTGTCCTCCCTTATCCCTGATTTTTTCCCTCAGTTTCACCCCTTCCTCTCATTCCATTTACTTATTGGGTAGGAAAAATGAGTTGTAGCTGGGTAATGAGGAGATCCAGCTGGGTAATGAGGAGACCACACTCTCCCTCCTCTACATGCTGGGGGCAGCAACATTCATGTTTGCTTAGAGCAGCAATTTGTTTTGAGCTTGCCCTAATGTAGACCTTCGTCTCCAAGAGGTGAAAATGGAACCCGGATGCAGTGCTTGCTTCTCTGTCTCCCCTCATCTCATGTAGTTCTTACGCTTTTAACAATTCCCCGAGAATCACATTTTCAGCAGAGGCCAACCTTTCCCTCCCCTGTGCTCTGTGCTGGGCAAAGCTTAACTTACTGGATCTTTGCCTGGCATTCAGCTGATACAGGCACAGGAGCCTGCCAGAATAAAAACATGTCTACCCTAATTCAGACTTGATGGTATACTCATTTTTTCCCTTATGTGGAGATTAGCTCCAGTCTATGTGGAGGAGACATCCTCAGAAGTACAAAAGTCTTCTTGAGATAGGTCTTCTTCTTGTGCCTATTGAAATAGGAAGGGTTTTCTTCCTAGTAATCCTGTTCAGAATTGGTCTGTAAATAGTTTACAGTATGAACAGTGCTTTGTAGTGTTTTATATATTTTTTACTTCTACCTTGCTCATTCTTTGCCACAGTGCCTGATGGTGGCAGAGGAATTTTCCTGGTTAGGTGATAATTCTGATCCTTGTGGTGCCAGTTGCCATGGATCACCCTTGTCCATACACAGAGTCACTAGGCACCCTTCCTCATATTCTATTTGGGAATACACCCAAGGAGTCAGCTCCATTCTCCTGCTCTAATCCATTGCAAGAGATGGGACCAGATATTCCAGGATCCAGATTCCCTAATCATGGCAGGGAAGAGGTTAATAATCCCAACCTTTGCAGTCTTCAGAGAGTACATAAGGGGGTGATTACAGGCTTGTTCTTGGAAGAGCCCTTGTCTGTCAACTTGTCTGGTATTTTGAGGCTCTCAGAACTCTCAGCCAATTTCTAGATTTACTGGCAGGCCAGCCTGAGATTAGCTTTAAAGTGTTTATGTGAAGAAGGACAATGAACACTCCCTTGCCTTTCATCTGGAGAGGGGGTGCTATTCAGGGTGGGGTTTTCTAATCCCTCCCCTAGGATTCAAGCCAAGGTTGCTGGCAATGGTCAGAGCGTGAAGAGACGATCTGTTTTTAGAGACTAATTACATTCCCACAGTTTTTCCTAAGTGTGTTTTGCAAGGATTTCCCTTGCAAAATCTCAAAGTGGTGTACATAAAAAGGCTTGAAATCAGACTGATGCAGCATCTTGTGACCCAAGTTGTAGTTTGCCAGCTGTGGATAGCAGCATGCACACACTCTCTCTCTCACTCTCTCTTCCCAAAAGCTTTATGTACCTCCCATCTTTGCTGTGGCTCCCTAGAAGCATGAAAATGGGGAGCATTGTAAATACCTAGAAAACCCATGGTCGATGGGCTATATTTGAATTGCAGGATTGCAAAGTTAAGCAAGCTTTAGCGTACGGTGAATAAAGGACCAAGTGTATTGTTTCAGACATATGGTTTTACAATTGAATTTAGAAAAATATAAATACAATTCTCTATAAAAGCAGCATTGCTAGGTTTCAGCCAGAAATCATGGTCATATACTGTACCTTTAAATCGTCCAGAGTGCTTGCTGATTATGCTGTATAAATAAGCTAACAAAGCTGAGTAGGGATCTGAACCCAGGACTTCCCAAACTAGGTCAAACTAGCATTGTGAGCACATCACACTGGCACACAATACATAAAATAATGCTACTTGATAAGCACATTAGATATGAGAGTATGGAAAAAGAGTAGACCAGTAATTCCCAAATGTTTTCGTACAATGAGATTTTTAAGGGCTGAGTCTCACCACAACATTTCTTCTGCCCTGAGACAAACTTCATCTAAAGGAGTTAGTTAAACTTCATCAATAAAGGAATACAGTAGAGGTTCCCAAACTTTTTAGAACCTGGCTCACTTCTTAAAATGGCACTCTATTGGGACCCACCTAGCTTTACCAGACTAAAAAAATGTTTGACTTTACCAGCCACTCAAGCCTCTGTTTTTATCTTTTTTACTAAGAGGGAAGGACTGCCTTCCTGACTGGAATGTTTGTTGGGCTCCACATTCATCAGATTGGGACCATTCTGGTGGCCTTGATTCCCCCTTTGCCTGGCCTTTGAAGTGGACCAAGGCAGTACTCATGGGTCCATACTCATGAGTGAATGAACATGTACTACTCCATTTCTATAGGGATCAAGACATTTTCCTTGTCAGCTATCAGCTTGTCAGATTCACAACCCACCAAAAATCAGGTTGCAACCCACGGGTGCGTCCTGACCCACAGTTTGGGAATCTCTGGAATAGACAATGCAGGGGCCATGATAAGCCTTGCAAACTGAAAGCAGACCAAAGAGAACCAGGGTACCTGTCAATGTTAAGAATCTTTCCTCTGAACAACTCAGGTAACTGTTGTGAGCCAAGCATCAACTCTCTCAGCTAGTGGTGATTCTTCCAGGATTCTGTGGCTGCATAGTTCAATCCAGTAGAGACCGTAAATTAATTCTGTATGTTGTCCGGAGTCCAGTCAGCTCCTCTCTACGATGGATTTCTGCCTGTGATGGGTGGGTGGGGTCTAGTTTCATTCCTTCAGTTCAGTCAATCAATCAATCAATCAATCAATCAATCAAATCTTAGGTTATCCCCTCCCTGAGAAAACAAACAAAAACAAATCTTGACCACACTGGGGACTCCCTGCACTACTGGACAATGGGTGCTATTTTAGAACTTCCCAGTGCTGCAGTATGTTTCTTATTTTTAAAAGGGCCTTCCCTACTCCTGCAGAACTAGCATACTAACATGGCCCACATGGGCCACATATCCATGATGTGCTAATAATGTTTTTTGTAAGTGAATCAACCCAGTTTAAACAAGTTGCCATGCATGCCACATGAGTAAGCATTTCTTACCATCTTACCTTCACATTTAGTCAATTTGAATTGTGATCTCACAATGCTGAACTGTTTGTGCGTGGAGGGAAAGAACAGAGCAGCAGCCTCCACCAGGAGGACTCTCCAAGCACCCAATAAAGCAGAACTTCCATCACTGTATTGACTGACTTGTTAGTCGATAGGAATGCATGGGTTTACTTTTAAAATTGGTTGTTTGTTAGCAAATCAAGCCCCCTGAATTGCTTTTTTAACATAATGAAGGAAGGAGTGAGGGAAGAATTTCAGCCCAGATATATTTTCATTCTGCCCCAGTGAAACCCACATCGGGCACTGAATTATTGACACACACCCCCATATATCAGCACAAGAGAAAGAAATGCCTGTGCTTAAAGAGTATCTATCCTCACAGTTTTTATTTCTCATATGCTTGACATTCAACACAGGCCAAAGGGCTAAACCTTGATTCAAACCTTAAAAGGAGTGGGGGGAAGGCAGATGCCTATTTTCCCCCCATGATTCTGGGTCCAATCTTATCCAACTTTCCTTCCCTGATGCAGCCATGTAGCTGCCAACTGCGGCATGTGCTGCATCCTGCCATGGGGAGGGCAGTCACAGGGCCTTCTTCAAGACCCGCTTCAGTTTGCATCTGCGCTCAAAAGTTAGATAGGATTGGGCCTTTTGAGGCAGACATCTCTCTGAATCATAGCATGCCCCCTTTTTCTGGTTGTCTAACCCACTCCTTTTCTCTCATCATTGGACAATTGCATTTGGAATTATTTGTTCATTCACTGGTGATCCTGCCTCCCCTCCCACCTAGGAGCCAGGAAGGCAAATGGAGTGCCGTGGGGGAATGAAACGATGGCGTGGCTCCCATGGTGTGCACTTGGCCACTGCTTTTTTGAAAAAAGTGGATGCTGCTCCTCCGCCCACCTTTCTCACTTTTTTGCAATAGAGAAAAAAATAATAAAAAGAGGCAGAGCAGCTGCCCACCTCTGTTGCTATCGAAAAAGTGTCAGCCAAGTGTGTGCTGTGGGGGATGGCACAGGAGGAGTGGGTGGTGATGCTGCCACCCCAAGCATGCCACCCTGGGGCATTTGTCCCTGTTGGACTCCCCCAGGTACACCAGTGCATTTATTTATTAATTTATATCCCACCTTTCTCCAAGACGGATGCCCAAAGAGGCTCACAAGTCCAAATTATAATACTTACAATAATATGCGTATAAAAATATATAATACAACATTAGGTTCTCCCCTTAAAAGCTGCCCTCCCCTTGCTAGCAAATTCTTTAGAATTAGTGAGCACCTCAGTAGTTACAAGACTTGTAGGCAAGTTTGAGGCCTGATACTTACTTCAGAAAATTAGCATTTTTCCTTCTGATCTTCAGGCATACAAAAACTTAACTATTCCTTGAGCAAGTGGTTGGCTCCCTCTTGTGGTATAGCTGGATTACAGTAAGGATCTTCAGAGTTAGCATGTGATCTAGCATTGTTTCCATAGACTTTGCCAGCTCAGTCCACTGCATATGTAGACCAGGCGTCAACAGCCATTTATCAAGGATACAAAAATCAAATGATATGTATGATCATATGAAATGCCCCTGAATAGAACATTTGACAACAGAACATTTGAAGAGCCAAAGGAGCCATGAACAATTCTTTGCATCAGCATTTTTTTCCCCAAATGTGGCACCTACCGCAGAAACTCTGTGCATTGCAAAGTCTTTTAAGGTACATACTCAATTCACCAGTGGTATTGTTATACCTCTTGGACCACACTGGTGATTTTCAATTGAAGGGTCCCATCAAGAGACCGCAGCTAACTCTAGTCAAGAGTTTGTGACTAGCAAGAACAATGTGATTTGCAGGGTACAAGTCGCATCTTCAGAACTTTAAACTTAAAAAAGGTATTTGGGAAATTCAAGGCATACAAAAGAAAGTTCTTTATACAATGCATCTTGAACTTACAGAATTTGCAGCTAGCGGTTGTGATGATGGCCGTGGGCTTAGATGACTTTAAAAGGAGATAAATTCAGGGGATGAGAGATCAATCCGTTGTTGTTAGCTACATGGTACCTCCAAGTTCAAAAGCAATGTACTTCTCAATGCCAGTTATTGGGAACCAAGCAGCAAGGGAGGACTGTTGAGTTAATGTCCTACTTGTGGACTTCCCAGAGACATCTGGCAGAAACCAGATGCTGGACAAAACTCAGGATCAGCCCATCCATGAGTCAGACTGAGGCTGTGGTCTCAGGCAGTAGTGTCCAACTCTGCCTGATCACTGCTCCTCTTTCTCCCACTCTGTGAACTGGAAAAGGATGAGGGAGCAGAGCAAAAGAGGAAGTGAAGAGGAGCATGGTGGGCTAGAGCATCCAAGTGGCCCTTGCTTATTATTCTCCATACTTCCTCTTCCACTCCAATCCCTCTTACTTTTCCAATCCAGGGAGTGGAACAGAGGCTGGAACATCAACAGGTAAGGTGGGACAGCGTTTGGCAAGCTGCCTCAGAGCCCATTCCAATCCCCCATTCAGTGGTGTAGCTGGAAAGTATGCCACCTCCCACAGAGTGCTGTCCAGGGTCCTGGGACCCCTGTGAGTTTCCCTTACCTATGCAACTGCTCCATCATCTTTTGCCAAGCAGCCACACTAATGGAACATTTGCTGCATGCAGTGTGTGGGGGGTGTGTGTGTGCGAGAAATCAGATGGCTGCGTGGTCGTCTGAATCAGATGGCCTGGGAGAAGTAAGTAAGAATTTTATCTTTCAGTAAGCTCCCTGGTCATCAGTGGGTCTCTTTGGACCCACGCCAGCTCTTTTGGTGGCATAAACCAAGGAGAGGCAGAGGGTATGGCCGTCTGGAAAAACAGGATAGCATCTCAGCACATAATGTTGCTGTCACTGGGATCCACCTGCTCCTTCTCTTCCAGCTTTGAACTGCCCTTGGTCTGCTCCTGTCAGCACCTTACCTGCTCCAGCACCGACTGGGTCTGTGTATGATAGGCAAACAGAGCTTCCAGTTGTTTCCGCCAGCATTTCCAATGTGCACAATGGTGATGTGACCACAATTAGAGGGCTTACAGCAGTAGATTTGGAGATCTGCTGGAAGGCCTTCTATAAAACTGGACCATAAGGTGCGAGGTTTTAGACTGGCTCTCACTAAATAGATTCTTGATCTCATCCAGCAGGAGTATTTTTAAAAGCTTGCCCTTCACTTCATAGGTTCATAGGCTTGAACCGCACTTGGAAGATGTTTGAACTTCCCGCCTTTTATCTTTGCCCATCAACTTTTTCCACAGGTGGTGAAGGTCTACAGTGAAGATGATACTTGCCGCTCTCTGGAGGTCACAGCAGGTACCACAGCTCGCCATGTCTGTGAGATGCTGGTTCAGAAGACCCACGCTTTGCACGATGATTGTTGGTCCCTAGTAGAGGTCTTTCAACATTTGGCTCTAGGTGAGGAGAGGAATAGTTTCTCTGGATGAAGGCAGGATGATATGGCTGAAGGGACAGGCAGCATGTGTTCGTTAGGGGCCATAGTCACATGAGTTGCAAAGGATCCCATGGATCATGTATTCTGAAATAAAGTAGGAGAATCCAGGGAGAGGAATGATTAAAATGTTGTTGACTCTGTCCTCTGAATCTGCTGGATAGGGCAGGTTGGTAATACACGTTGGCCCTTGTTCTCCATGGGGGTTCCATTCCTGGAACCCCTGCAGATACTGAAAGCCTGAGCATAAAACATGTTTGTGGCTACTCAGAAGGAAGCTGAGCCAGTGCACAGTGCTGCTGGCCATGCTGGCATAGGATGAGTTTTTGCCAGCCTGGGCAGGCTGGCACAGGGGGTTGGAGAGAATGCTGGGAGGGCAGAACAGAGGCAGTTCTGGGCAGAGGGGGAAGGTGTGAGGAGGGCAGTCTGGGAGGCAGATCAGGCCCGGAGGGGGGGTTAGGATTGACCTGGGCCACCTAGGCCGGATCCTAACCTCCATCCCCAGCATGACTGGCATACATGGGCTGCTCAGATTTGCACCCACAAAATCACTGGAGCAGATCTGTGAAGGCCTATCAGGCTGGCTGGTGCGCAACATGTGGTTAGGGGACTGAAATCCCCGTTGTGCCCAAATCTGCTCCTCACATGTGCTGGATTCAGCACAGGCCTAAATTTTTCACAGTGGATTTTTCACAGTGGGGGAAAAAATTAGAGGTCATATTGTTCAGAACCTCTAAATGTGGACATTACGTTCTTAGCTAACATGGTTAATGGTAGGTAGACCGGTCCTCCATCTTGGTTCAGCACAGAAAAGAAGAGAGGTGCTAGGGAAGTCCTTATGCCCTATACTACAAATGATCTTTCTCTCCTCTGCCTTCCCAGAGCGGTGTCTGGAGGACCATGAATCTGTGGTGGAAGTCCAAGCCACGTGGCCTGTTGGGGGTGACAGCAGGTTTGTCTTCCGGAAGAACTATGCCAAATATGAGCTGTTCAAGAACTCACCGGTAAGTGGGAGGGGCTATAAAGCCAAAAGGAGAAGCCATCTCTCCCCCCCCCCCCACACACACATACACACAGCTTCCACACATGGAAGCTTTTAAGTTCTCCACATTTACACAAATCCCAGATTTCACATGAAATGAAATCACATGCTTCATTTCATAAACTGTGCATGCTTCACTGAAAAGCTGTTATATTAAGCTCTGAAATAATTTTTTCCAACTCTCCATATATTTCTGTATCATGGAAGTTACTTTTTAGGAGATTATTGAAAGTTAGCTTTTTCTTTTCTATAGTTTGCAGAATTCCTCCTCTTTTAGGAACTTGAGTTAGGGAGCAAATTATTTTAAAATGGGATTTTTATTGATTTTACATTGGAGATTTGTAGAATTATTAGTTCTATGACAAGGATGAGAGAATTGTTTAAAAGGGGGAAGAGAAAACATCAAGGAAAAATGCCACACATTTTTTTCCTCTGCAGCCATGAGGACTAGAAATTTATTATTAAAATTGCAATAGTGCCATGTATGACAGACCAACTAGTGTCTTGGTTAGATTAGCAGATGTCATTCCCTTTCTTCTCAATTTCAGCAATCACTGTTTCCTGAAGTCATGGTCTCCAGCTGTTTGGATGCAGCCAACAAAGGCATGTCCCACTCAGAACTCATACAGGTATTCCCTACTTCTTCTGCCCTACTCATTTCATCTTGCTCCCATTACCTGCTCTCCATCTAAAAGAACAAAGCACAGTTCTTTGGTTGCCCTGATTTGATGCTGAGCACAGTCCAGCTTAATGTTGAACTGGAGACAGCCAGAAGATGATGATGTGAAGCACCATTTTGCCTCGGACTCCATTACCCTGTTGCTTTGCAACAGATGCTCAGGGATAACTTAAAAGAGTTGGTGATAAACCTCTATGGTCTCCTCCCCTGTCTGTACATTGCATTGTGAAGCTGAAGAGGTCAGTGCTCTTCAGTTTACAAAAGACAGTGGAGGGGGAAATGTAATAAAGAAATAAAAGCTTTTTCTTTCAATTCAGTTCACAACAGAAAAACATGTATTTCTCAATATCATAAATGAGTTATGAAAGGCACAAAAATGTAGCTATGACTATTAGCTTAGGTGAGCTTAAAAAGTATTAGACAACTTCATATTTGGGAATAGATTTTAGCTGTGATCTGGGACACTGAATCCACATTTGGAGGTGGTAGGGATTGACTCTGTCTGCCATGCCTGGCCTTGCTGGTATCATGTCTTTCCCACTGAAAACAGAATGTTGAACTAGATGGACCTTTGTTCTCCTCCAGCAAGGCAGTTCTTCTTAATTTCTCACATTTTATATCCTTTCTCCAAACTGCTCAGGATGGTGTTTGGAGAAATTGCCCCCTTTCATCCTCACAATAACCTTGTGAGGAGGGATAGATGGAGAGAGAGTGACTGGCCCATAGATATCCAGAGGGTTTCACCACGGAGTACTCAAGAGTACTTGGAAGCAAATCGTCCAGGTCCGGCTCTCTAATCACTATACCCTTCTGGTTCTTACACTCTTATATGGCAACCCCCAATACGATCTGATTACATTGCCATAAACGTGCAAGTACACTACATCTATTGGGATAATTTATTTGCAATTTTGTGCTTTTATATGACCAATGAATTAGGACAGGCTGCAATCAGCTACTGTAGTTTGTCTTTAAGGTGCCATTTGGATGAGCATGTGTGTTCTTCTATTTCCCAAAAGTGCATTCCCACAGTTCTACCTACTGTACATCATGAACCATATTATGGCTCTCATACTCAGATAACCCGAAAGGAAATAGGGGGTGCTAGTGGTTGTCAGTGGGAACTGTTAATGAAACTTCTAATCATGTTTACCTTATTTTCCTGCTCCCTCTTTCAGAATGTGCTAAATTCAGGAAGCTGTCCTGAAATCCAGGGGTTTCTGCATCTAAAGGAAGTTGGGCGCAAAGTGTGGAAAAGGTTTTACTTCTCCCTGCGGCGCTCTGGGCTCTATTATTCAACCAAAGGCACATCAAAAGTAAGCTTAGGTAGTGAGGAAGCAGGTTTTATCCTTCCTATAGGAGTCAATCCCTATGTATACCCTATCAAAATTAGTTCAGTTTCCCTGTGCCATTTCACCAAGAATGATCTGTGGCCAGGATATCCCATGAACAATTGAACTGAGCAATGCCACTCTCACCAATGCTTTTTTTAACCAGAGTCTTAATGGTTGTGCAAAGGTTGAGGTCAAAACCCAGTTGTTTAGGGCCTTATTCTAAAAGCAAAAATGTCATGCTCCTGGAAGGAAAATCTCAAGTCGCTTGAGTTATTTGGGTCTCTGGAATGAATTGAATATATATACACAGCAGAAAGGAAAGTTACCGTTTTCACTATTCAACCAGAGCAGAATAAAAACAAAAGTGATTTACCCAATTTTTTGCATGCAGTATCTAAGTAATAGATACAATATCCCTGTAAAGTATTGTTATCCCCACAGTACAAATGTCCCAAAATTTACCTAGTGAATTCAAGATTGTAGTTAATTTTGAATTGGTGGCTTTCTGACTTCAATGTCTGCTCTTAATGCCTGTGCTGTTGCTTCATAAATAAAACATTTTCAGTATTTGCTTATTTTTATTCTGCTATACCTTCTGCTTCCTGAAAGTTTACTAGCTTCAACAGCTCTTCAACAGTTCTTAGAAACATGTTTTTTTAACGTTTAGAAGAAGAAAAGAAGCTGAGATTCTTAGGATTTTATCTTTTGCCCAGATATTATATTCTTCAATTGGCTTAAATCCCAATCCTATTGTGCTGTAATGCTGGTGGAATGAATGTTTCTGCCAGTGTTAGCTGCCTTATGGCAGTTGTAGCATCCTTTTAGGCAGCGTGTAAAGTGGTGTGTTGATGCAGCACCAGCAGGAAGGCTCCCCCTTGCATATTTGAGGGTTTTTGTGAACTCGTTGATACAGTTAAAGTCAGCAAGGGAGGTGGGACAGACTGGGGGAGGGCAGAACGGGGCAGTGACGGGGGCAAGGGAAAGCTGGATCGGTTCTGGGAAAGGGATGGGTTCAGTGATAGCAGCAGAAGCGGAATCCTAGCCCGCTTCCCAGATCCAGTTCTGCCGCCTACTATTTCACTTGTGCAGGTCCAAGTAGAACCCTTTGTGCCATGGAGGTTTATGTTCTGGCTAAGGGAACAGATGTTCCTTTACCCAGTGGCAGTCCTAGCTTTCTTCTGCCCCGGGGCAAGCCTTCCAAAGTGTGATGATGTCACCAAAAAATTTTCTGGGGCTCCCTCTCCCTTTTTTTTTTTTAAGTAGAGGAGGGTGGGGAGTGGCAGGGAAAGGCTCCAAGGGGAGCTGCGATTGCCCACTTGGCACCCTGGAGCATTTGCACCAGTTTATCCCCTCCCCAGATACACCATTTCCTTTACCCAGAGGAAACCTCTGTGGCTCCCCCCCCCCCCCGCACAAGATGCAGCACATGCCATTTTGACATTACTGCATTAATGGGGAAGGGAAGGATAGAATTGGGCTGTTACTGTGATAACAGACCTTCAGGGCACAATCCTAACCTGGAGTTAGGACAGCACAAGTAACTTGTGCCAGCCCAGGAGTGTCACAACACACCGTAAAGTGCGTTTGGACCACTCTCGGAGTTGGGGGGCCAGCACATGTCTGTGTGCCAGACTCCTAGAGTGGTGCAAATGCACTTTATGGCATGTTTGCAATATTCCTTGGCTGGAAAAAGTGATTTGTGCTGGCCTAACTCAGGTTAGGATCGCACCCTCAGAATATTTCTGGCATTTAACCAGGAAACCGGAAAGTTGGGTATAGGTAGAACCATACGTATTATAGAATCTCATACACTGTCCCTTCTTGTCTTCCCGATCCCAGGACCCGAGGCATCTACAGTATTGTGTTGATATCAATGAATCCAACATCTACTACATCACCCAAGGCAAAAAGCAGTACAGCACCCCCACTGAGTTTGGCTTCTGCATCAAAGTAAGAAGGGTGGGAAATGTTGCAATGTCGTTTCTACTGTTAGCCATGCTTGATGGTAATACAGGGAAGTTCATTTGAGAAGTGTGCCTCTGCATGTCCCCTCTGCACAGAGGAATATTTCATACCTATGAGGAGAAGCAGAGAACAAAGCCAGAGTGGTATATCCACCTCACCCACCCTTAACTTTTGAGTTCTACTACAGTATTGCATTTGGCAGTCATCACCCATGTAGAGAAGGGGCAGATTTACTTGCCTGTTGGCAGAGGCAAAACCAGAGCAGAGATTCTTATGAAGATGTAGCGAATAGTTTCCTCTGCTGGTGAGAGTACTTTGGGAACCTTTATTTCATAAGTGATTTCTCTCTACACACTAGTAATTCTCTCACAGATACTAGTTTGCCCTTTTAAAGAGTGTGTAAACTACTGCTACACTACACTAAGAGAACCCAAGTATGGCTGTCAAAATATGGAGGCTCCCAGTGCTTAGCTTTATAGTAAAATGGCCTAATAATTAAGGTGGGGTGTTTGACAGTGCAGTCCTAACCTGCATTGGAATAGGCAGGTAGGCTCATCTGTACTGCATCCTAACCAAGTTAGGAGGTGGTGGCAGCTCAGTGCAGGTAAGCTCCAACTAGCCCTATGGGGCTGCTTGGATCTGCACCAGCAAAATAGCAGGCGCAAGTCCACACAACCAGGAGGAGCCGCCCAGTCCAAGGACAGGGATTAGGATATATACCAACAGTTACGTCCCATCTCCGCCCCCTTCCACCCATGGCGCCTCCCCATTGTGCCTCCCAACTGCCTCTGGCAAGCCCTTGGCGTGGCTGTGTGTGGCAGAACTAAGCCAGCACTCGGCCAGCACAACTTGCGGGCACTGTGACATAGGGGCGCTGGCACTACTTTTTGCACCAACTCAGTGACCGAATCCATGGCGCAGACGTGCCTTACGGCATGTTTGCAACAGCACTGGTCCAGCACAATGCCAGTTTTAGGATTGTGCCCTGAATTTCCTGGGTACCCTCACTGGTTTTGGGAGGGGAAATGGGATTTAGTGAAGAGGATGAATGAACTTGGAGCTGGAATTCAAGGCTGCTTTCCTCTTTCTGATAAAAATACGGCTCTAAATGACCTAGATCAGAAGTGGGTTCTGTGAGCCAAGGCTCAGCCCTGGGATGTTTGAATTATACTTAAAATGCAGTGGCTCTAAGCACATACAAAGTACTGGCACCTTTCAGGAGGTTTCAGGTCTTGTGCAGGCATCATGCATGTATCCACCTTGGTCTTGTGTTTGCCCCACAGCCATACAAGTTGCGTAGCGGGTCAAAAGGACTGAAGCTCTTCTGCAGTGAAGATGAACAAAGTCGCACATGCTGGATGGCTGCCTTCCGCCTTTTTAAGGTAAGGCCTCATTCAATGATTCACTGAATCATTTCAGCTTGCTGCTGTTTCAGCTTTGCCTCTCCTTGGTTTTGGACTCTTTGGAGGAAGGGAGCTGCCTCCTTTTCCTACCAAAATGCTCACTAATTCAATTCACAGCACATGTCACAAAATATCCTCCCTTAGCAACATCCTCCCTCATGGTTCACAGTCAGAATCCTGGCTCTTTGGTCTTGAAAAGACTATGATTATGATACCTGTATTTATATACCACCTTTCTTGTCATTGGATTTCTCCTCTGACTTTAATCAAGGCGGTTTACATAGGCAGGCTTTCCCATATAGGGATTATTACAATCATAAGATCTAATCTTGCATAGAATGTCTTCCATCCAGGTGGTATCCTTCACAATCTGGCATCTCACTGGCGGCATTCACCTCCCATGCTTGTCTGATGCGATCTTCTTCACTCTCACTTGAATTGTCATCTGCTCCTCTCGCCTGCTGGAGAGACGCATCTCTGTCAGCGGCATTTTATCAGCAGTTCATGGTTACTTCCGGCTGACTCAAACTGCCATCCCAGGTGTTTTTCGGGCTTCAGAGGCAGCAGTTTTACCACTCAGCCAGACTTCCTGCCCATTTAGCCAAACCTATGGAGGTGAACATTTCCATTGAGGCATTATATTAGTGCTTTCTGGGGAGTGTGGTCCAAAGAAGAAATGGCAGTTATGAAGCCAGAACTACATCTCTCAGTGTACCCCTCATGGTCAAGCTCCAAATAGGGAGGCATTATCTCACATATTGTTTTTTCACAGGGACATGTAAAATGGGAAATGCTTTATGGGCAGTGCCTTCAGCTCCTTGGAGGAAGGGAAACTTAGGAAGATATCCTAACAGATAGAATTAGATGATGTTCTGGTGATATTTTTTCCTATGCACTTTTGCATCCATGTAGTCTACAGTGTAGACTGTGTTTCTTAGAGAACACTAAAGGTCAGGGCAATTTTAAAAAACCACAAAAATAAAACAACTCACATTCATTCTACAGCCTCAACAGGGGCCAGCCCAAAGCTAAGTGTGAAGGCCCTGAGGAGAGTGGGGACAGGGACATAATAGGTAAGGGAAAGGCAAATCCAGGTTGAGGGACAACAAGAAGGGGAGATACTTAGAATGGGACAGAAGATCATTCCAGGAAAAGGGAGCTCCAGATACAAAGGCAGAGGTGTAGTCTGAGCCAGGCAAAACAAACTTATGTCGCTCAGGCAGCAATGCCAGAGTGGAAAGACCAGAAGTGGACATCGGGTCAAGTCAGGCAGGGATCATAGTCCAAGGGAGCAAGCAAGCAAGAGCATGAGCTAGGCAGAGTCCTCCATATAGTGATGAGTTACTCAGATTGAGGAACTAGCTCTGAAGCCCAGGCTTTATTTGTTATTATTGTTCAGTCGCTAAGTCAGTGATGGCGAACCTTTTTGGCTTGGTGTGTCAAAACTTAGGCAAATGCTTAACTTGACTCTGCTGGCTTGTCTATCCACTTCACAAACAAAAGAAAAACAATTCTATATATTCATTTATTTAAACAAAATATACAATCCAATCAAGTGTGATGCTATGTCTTATATAAAGAAACATCAAATAATTACAAAAATGAAAAATGAGTACAACAAACTCAGTTTTTGTCAGGCATTGGTGATTGCTGGTGTGTCACCTAAAATGTTGTGGTGTGTCACCTTTGACACATGTGTCATGGGTTCGCCATCACTGCGCTAAGTCATGTCCAACTCTTCACGACCCCATGGACCACAGCACGCCAGGCCTCCCTGCCCTCCACTAGCTTCCGGAGTTCGCCCAAATTCATGCTCATTGCTTCAGTGACACTATCTAACCATCTCATCCTCTGCCTCCCACTTCTCCTTTTGCCTTTGATCTTTCCAATTTATGTATTTATTTATTTGTTTGTTTGTTTGTTTGTTTGTTTGTTGAATTTTTACCCCGCCTTCCTGCCCGAAGGCCCTCAAGGCGGCATTACAAAAACAAGTTAAAACAAATAAAATACAACAGAATTAAAAACAGTAATTAAAAACAATATAAAAAATACAATATAAAAGTACAATAATCATCCCATGGACATAAAAGTATGGAAATCTAAAAAGAATACAAAGACCAGCCAGCCTGTCAGCAACTAAAAGCCTGCTGAAATAAAAAGGTCTTCAGCCCCCGCCGAAATACTGCCAAAGAGGGAGCAGTTCTTAGCTCTAAGGGGAGGGTATTCCAAAGTTGGGATGCCACCACCGAGAAGGCCCTATTTCTGGCCGCTACCCCTCTCACCTCTCCTAGTGGCGGCACAGTCAAAAGGGCCCCCCCAGATGACCTCAGAGTACGGGTGGGATTATATGGGAGGAGGCGGTCCCTCAAATACCCTGGGCCCGAGCCGTAAAGGGCTTTAAAGGTCAAAACCAGCACTTTGAATCTGGCCCGGAACAGAACCGGCAGCCAGTGTAGTCGCCGAAGCAGTGGCTCGACAGAGTCAAACCGACGTGCCCCAGCAACCACCCGAGCCGCCGCGTTCTGTACTAGTTGTAATTTCCGGACCGTCATCAAAGGCAGCCCCACGTAGAGCGCATTGCAATAGTCTAATCTATATGTCACTAGGGCGTGGGTCACTGTGGCCAGGTCCGCACAGCTCAGGTACGGTCGCAGCTGGCGGATCAGTCGAAGCTGAGCAAAGGCTCCCCTGGCCACCGCCGACACCTGAGACTCCAGGTGCAGCTGTGAGTCCAGGAGAACCCCCAAGCTGCGAACCTGCTCCTGCAGAGGGAGTGCAACCCTGTTCAGAGCAGGGCGATAGTCCAATACCCGAGCTGTGGATTTCCGGACAAAGAGCACCTCTGTCTTATCCGGATTTAATTTCAGCTTGTTCGCCCGCATCCAGCCCCCAACTGCTTCCAGACAACGATTCAGAACCTCAACCGCCTCCTCAGAATCGGAGAAAGGAGAGAAAAAAGTTGGGTGTCATCAGCATATTGATGGCACCCCACCCCAAACCCCCGGATGACCTCTCCCAGCGGCTTCATGTAGATGTTAAATAGCATGGGGGACAAGATGGACCCTTGCGGCACCCCAAACTTAAGAAGTCGGGGTGCCGAACAAGCGTCCCCCAGCACCACCTTCTGGGATCTGTCAGCCAGGAAGGAGCGGAACCACTGTAGAACAGTGCCTCCAAGCCCCAACGCAGCCAGCCGACCCAGAAGGACACCATGGTCGATGGTGTCGAAGGCTGATGAGAGGTCCAGCAGGACTAACAGGGTCGCACTCCCCCTGTCCATTCCTCGGCGTAGGTCATCCACCAAGGCGACCAAGGCAGTCTCCGTCCCAAACCCCGGCCTGAAGCCAGATTGGAATGGGTCCAGATAATCTGTTTCCTCCAGTACCCTCTGCAGCTGTGATGCCACCACCCGCTCAATCACCTTGCCCAGAAATGGGATAGTCAAGACTGGCCGAAAGTTGTTTAGATTAGTGGGATCCAGGGAGGGTTTCTTCAGGAGGGGGCGAACTATCGCCTGCTTCAGAGCAGGCGGCAGCACCCCCTCCCTCAGAGATGAATTCACCACCCTCCCCATCCACTCGGCCAGCCCTCCCTGGGCAGCTCTAATTAGCCATGCTGGGCAAGGATCGAGCGGACAAGCAGCAGGTCTCACACTCCAGAGAATCCTGTCCACATCCTCAGGTTCTACAAGCTGAAAAGAATCCCAAATTATAGGATAGACAGGTTCCCCAGGGACATCACTAGAAGTGCCCACAGCGGCGTCCAAGTCATGCCGAATCTGATCGATCTTCACTGCAAAGTGTTGCACAAACTCGTCACAGCGAGCCTCCGTGTGATCCTCCCCTCCAGTAGGGGGGGGCAGATGTAGAAGGCTACGGACCACACGAAAAAGCTCAGCCGGACGGTTCTCTGCAGCTGCGATGGTGGCAGAGAAGTGAGCCTTCTTGGCTGCCACCACCGCCCTGGAATACGATCATAACTGGGCTTTAGCCCGGATACGGTCAGACTCGGCACAAGTCTTTCGCCACTGACGCTCTAGACGCCTTCCCTGCCGTTTCATCATTCGCAGCTCCTCAGAAAACCAAGGAGCCGCTCTGATTCTGCGGCTGGGGAGGGGACGCTCGGGAGCGATCTCATCCAGGGCCCTGGCCATTTCCGTATTCCAGAGGTCGACCAGGGCGCCGGGTGGATCTCCAACTCTGGCAACTCCAAGCATGAGGGTCTTTTCTAAAGAGTCCTCTCTTCTCATGAGGTGGCCAAAGTCTTTATAGGGGTAACCCAGATTTTATAGGGGTGACCTTATTAGGCCAAAAATGGCTCCTTCTCTGGGAAGCATCTGCAAAGCAAACAATGCTGCAAGCTGTATTGGACTAAAGCAGTGGTTCCCAAACTGAGTCATGGCTCCCTAAGGAGCTGTGAAAAATCAGCCATGAAAGCTGCGGAATTCTCACAAAAAATCTGCCCCCTACAATGTGTAGGATTGTAGCCCTAATGGGGAGCCGCAGATAAATGGCCCAGTCGATCAAGGAAGGCACCAGTCATAAAAGTTTGGGAACCACTGCACTAAAGAATTGTGACTTATCCTCAGATCCACTCAGTGAATTTCATGGCTAGTTGGGATTTTGAAGCTTAGCCATACCCATAGCCAAGCCCAGCATTTTGTTCACCGCACCACAGATTATCAAACTATAGTCTGGCAATTTCTGGGGTAGCCTGGGGCTCAGAAGCCTTCCAGTGCGTCTTCAATAAGAAAAACAGTAATGACAGGCAAGATTCTCTGACAAAACACTTTGCCTACAGTGAGCAATATTCACTTGCAGCTTGTGGCCAGAAATGAGTGTTATGCGCATTCAGTTCACATGGAGCAACAGTAAGGCCCGATAGACATGAACTAATTATTGACTCGGAATCCTTTGCAAGGGCTCTATGGTAGATGCCTGGCAGTTCTATAGCAGATTTGATTTGGAAAACAAAACTGTACCTTGAAGGTGGGAAGTTTTGATAATCATTCCATTACACAAAGTAGCCTATACATAGGAATTGTGGCTTTGTGGGAAATGCAATCTAAAGCAGAAGTAATACAAATGAATTCCAGGAGATCATCTGTATAATACTAAGCATATATATGCACAAGCCATCTTGCTTTAATTCTGTTCTGTTCTGTCCTTTACTGTCCTGTTTCTCTTTTCATATTTCCTCTACATTGTGCTGCTTCTGCTTCCCAGAAATGTAGGCTTAGGGAAGCTTTTTTCTAATTTTTAAAAAGATTATGCTGTGTTTATTAAATTGCTCCTGGCCTTAAAGTTCTTGGCTGTAGCAAATGTCAGGACCGTTGTCTGGAACATCTAGCATAATGGGCTGGTGCTGACAGGCTGCCTGCCACATAGACACTAACAAATCTTGTTCTTTCCACAGTATGGCATACAGCTCTACAGGAACTACCAGCAGTGTCAGGCACGGCAAAGGGAACCATGGATTGGCACCATGCCCCTAGTAAGCTTCCTGTGATAACATTTCAGAGGTCTTCATTATTGGAGGGTGAAGACAGTTGAGAGCAGTTGGGATATGGCCTCACTACATTCCATCCAAATATATCTTTATCTCTCTGGAGCAAGCACTGAGGAATATCTTTCTCCAGCTTTTTAAGTAATTTTAAGTAGAAAAAAACCCTGAGGATAGTGCTGATAGACAAGCATCATAGATGACACCAACCTTCTTCCTCCACCCCAAAGCATTATTGCATCTATTTTTAAAATATTGTGTGTGGGGGAGTGTTAAAAAAGAAAGGGTGAAAGTATCAATAAGTGTACAGGTTGTGCCGTGGCATCCCTGGAGGTTCCAGTCCCAGGAAACCAAGAGAATAGTCAGACCCTGTTGCTCACTGAGCGTGATCAGAGCTGGGCTGATCAGTTTTTTGAGGACTTGGGAGGCCATGCATGACTTTTAACACCTCCAGGAAGAACATCACTTCTGGTTTTTGGAGAAAGCAGACGTGACGTTTAAGGGCCTTCAGAGAGCCAGGATCGTCCCTAAAAACCAGAAGTTTTAATTAGGATTTTGAGATCTTCTCTTTCAGATCTCTTGTCATATTTCAGATTTAATTAAGGCTGCACATGCATTTTTAACTTTGTCATTACTTCCCCCTGAGCTTTCAGATTTAAATAAAAAACGGAGATGGAATTTGCAAGCTAACATTAGGCTCAGAGTATTTATTATTGGAGAGATCAGTTCCTGAATCCTTTTTTAAAATCCCACAGCGAAGCGTATCAGACAACACCCTGGTGGCCATGGACTTCTCAGGTTGTACAGGCCGAGTGATTGAGAACCCCAATGAAGCGCTGACGGTAGCTTTGGAGGAGGCTCAGGCATGGCGGGTGAGTCTGCTGTTTGGTTCCTAGATAGAGCTCACAGAGAACCAGGATGTTCTCCATGGAAATGACCTAATCAAAATCATTTCAAACCTATTCACCTTAGGCACACTGGATAGCTTCAGGCAATGTTGCATGTAGGGCAGGAGGGTGCTTATGCTCTTAGCACCTTTGCATCTACACCTGTGTTTCACCTTAAGCTATTGACCTTGTGACTATTATGGTTGAGGTGCTGGACAGAAGGTCCAGAAGGGCAGAGTTGAAATCCAGAGCAGGAAAAGATTATCCTTGGACAAGCAGCTCTAGAAAACAGGCTGGAGACTGAAGATAGCCCAGGCATCGGTTTATCATCCCAGTGAGAACATTTTTCAGGCCAACTCAGCTGTACAGTGGGCCCTTGATATCCATGGGTTCAGTACACATGGATTTCATCATTTACAGGTTCTGAAACCATGAGAAAGGGCCCACCTGGACCCGCCAAACCCGACTGGAGCTGGGCATCCAGAAGTTACGTTTTAAGGCCTTCTGAGGGCTGGGGAGGCCATGTATGCCCATGGCCTCGCAAGCCCATATGTTTGACAACCCTGGCCTTTTGTTTGTTCATTTGTTTGTTTTTGGCTCCCCTTGGGAGTTCTTCTCAGATTCCAGGGCCCCCCTATCAAACAAAGATATAACACAAACAAACATAAAAGCATTTATTATTTTTGATTTTCAGTTCTGTGACCCCCTTCAAAAGTGCCAGGGCATTCCAGGTTATTTGGGTCCTGTTGAGATCAGGGGTCTCCAAACATTTTGGCATTAAGACTGCTTTTTTGTTATCTGACAAAAGTGTGAAAAATGAATCAATGTAAGTACATTTTTAAAAATACCTAGATGTGGAACTGAGATGAATGAATGAATTTTACTTTGACCATTTTTGTAAGCTTATGATACACAACACACTGCATTATAGGAATCAGAATTTTTTTTTAAAATTGAAATTTACATTTATTGACATTTGAAATTTACATTTATTGACACTTGAAATTTACATTTATTGAAGGGGTGGATGGCATTAATAGCCTCATCACTGGATGATCATGAGCTATTAACCTTGAACTCCTTGGAGGAATGACAGCATACAACCACATGACCACATTATGAATTATTATTTTCTTCACCCTACACCTGCCAGGTGTGTTAGTGAAGGACCAACAGTTACTTCACAGTCTCCTGATTTTTGGATGTGTGTGTGTCCCCTGTTCGAATACTTGGCTTTTGAGGGAACTGAACTCAAGCAAGGGAGGTTCTTTGAACTTGGGTGAGCTAAAAGAGTTTTCAGGGTGGGGAGGGAGAAACTTTTTCACAGGCACAGGGATGCAGGGCAAGAAATATTTTAACGTTGTCTGCTGCGTGTTGGGATTGTGAATCAACCAGTGGGGAGCTCAAGTGGTAATGTTTTACTTCAGCCGCTACCACAGCCCCCTTGCTTGCTTGTGTTCCCATCCTCATATACCCACACGCTCCTATCTGTATTGAAGAGATGTAGCTCCATGTGGAATCTGAAGGATTTTACTCTAGTTTCAAACTCTGCTTTCCTTCCTATCTCTTTTCCACCCACAACATTTGCTGCTGGTGTGTTGGGGCATGTTTGTTTAGATTTTTCCCTGTCCCACTTCACTTTATATCAAGAGCTCCTCCTCCTCTTTTGCTGGCTTGCAAGAGAGGGTTTCAGAGCACATACAGCCTTGTTTCTGTTGCAAAGGGCACTGGCTCAGCATGTGGTGGGCAGGGGCAACTGCAAGAGAGGGAGGAAAAGAAACATGGAGAGAATAGCATGCATGCAAATGAGAGTGTGAATTTACCAGTTTTATTCTTTATATCTGACTATTCTTTATATCTGACTTTTTCTTTCTGCATTTTCATGCTGAAGGAGGAGGGAGGGAGGCTGGAGGGTGCTTCAGCCAGCGTAGCCAGTCAACCTCCATTCCAACTTGCAGTGGTACTGTACCTCCAGCCACTTGTTTATTCCCAAACCTTGCACTGCACCACACCAGGCAGTGGGTGAGTGAAAGACGGGTGGAGAGCATAAAAGAAAAGAGGCCACCACAAGGTTGGACTGCTGGTATCCCACAGACCAGAGGGTTGCTGTGGGTTGGAGGATCCTGCAGTGAGGTATCTGGGAAGGGTCAGGAGGCAAATGCCCCTAAGTGCCAGGCAGGGAGGGGCACCAAAATCACCCCCGCCCTTGGTTGTGTCCCCTCATTACCATTCTGCTCCAGGGGACGCCCACCTCCTCCTCCACCTTTTTTTAAAAAATGGTGGCCCTAGGAGGGTCTTCTGAGAGCCAGGGAAGCCACACGCTGCCTCCCTGATCCTCAGAAGACCTTCTGAGGTCTTCGAGGAGGCAAAAAACATCATTTCCATTTTTGGCTGAAAACTGGAAGCAAGGTTTTCGGCCTCCTGAAAGGCCTCAGATGGCATTCTGAGGGTTGGGGAGGCCGCATGCAGCTTCCATGGCTCTCAGAAGAGGCTGAAAATAATTACTTCCGGGTTTGCCCAAAAAAACCAAAAGTGACCGTTTTGGCTTCTGGAAGGCCTCAGAAGGCTTTCTGAGGGCCAGGGAGGCTGTACACGGCTTTCCCGGCCCTTGGAAGGCCCTCAGAGGGCTGAAAATGGTGGGAGTGATTATTTTCAGTTTTCTAAGGGCCAGGGAGGCTATACGTTCAGGGGGCAGTACATTCAGGTAGGGGGCACACTCCTGGAGATGTGCCCTTGGGCACCGACCCCCCCCCCCCATGGATGCCGTTGGATTACCACAGCCCGGATCCCATGGGCCATACTTTGGAGACCCCCAGTCTAGAGACAAATAAACATCAGAGCCTTGGGGCATCTCAGAGACTAACAGATTTATTGTGTGTCAATAGGTACTCATATGCCACTTTTCAACACGAAGTTCACAAAGCGGTTTATGGGCAAATAGTAATAATAAAGTTAAATGGCTCCCTGTCCCAAAGGGCTCACAATCTAAAAAACAAAAAGGCAGACCACCAGCAACAGCCATTAGAAAGACACTGCATGGGGGTGAAGAGGGACAATTACTCTCCCCCTGCTAAATATAAGAGGAACACCATTTGGAAAAAGTGCCTCTTGCCCAGCTAGCTGGGCTTAACTAGAGTCTACTTTGTTAGGCGTATCTGATGGATGTTCTGGTCCACAAACGTTTATCCCACTTAGCCTTGTGGAGCCACAAGATACATTGTGATTTGTTGCAGCAGACACAACTCCTGCTTTGGAAATATAATAATGTAATTTGTGACATTACTAAACTTAATGGCAGTCCTTTGTGGAGCAGGGAAATCAAAAGCACCATGATAAGGATAAAATAAACACTTCCAACCTCCTGATATTCTTCATTCCAGAAAAAGACAACGCACCGGTACAGCCTGCCTACCCCATTCCAAAGCTCCCCTCTCAATGCAGGTGAGTGCCTGTTATGGATACTTGCGTTTCATGACTTGATAACTATAGTGTAACGGCCACTGAACAAGCAGCAAGTCAGGGTGTGATTTGATCTATGACAAACTGTCCACCATGGTACTTCTTATGAAGGGGCTCAGATTTGCAGGGCTGGTTGGCACCCTTTATAAATTTCATTGCACAACCTTGGAATATGCGAGTAGGACAACAGTCCTTCTAAATATGGGCTGACTGGGGGGTTTGTTTGAGTTGTGGCTTAGCTATGGATCTTTATTTCACTGCCAAGGCCCAGCGTTGGAACATGTGAAATAATAATGGGGGCAAGAACATGCTTCTGAGGATGTGCAAACTGCCTCCTCTATCCCACAAATAATTTCTCACATAGTGGAATGAGCCCCATTATTTCTCATTGCAAAAACGAATGTTTTCAGTGTACATTTAAAACAAATCCAATCAATCAATCAATCAATCAATCAATCAAAAACCTTTAATTGGCATACAGAATAATAATACACACATAGTTAGGTTAAAACAGCTAAAACTATAATCCCCATATATACTTCAAATAATATCAAAATTCTCGGATTTACGTCTGAATAAATTAACTTTTACAATTTGAGCTATATACACTGCCAATTGATTAATAAAGTCCTGGTCATTTTCTGCAAAAAGGTACTTCAGACACTCAGAGTCTTCCCTTGAATCAGAAGGACACAAAAGAGGAGTTAAGTCGATCTCTAATTCTAAGGTGTAGTGGGCAATAAAAGAGAAGGTGAACCAGTGTTTCAACAGAGCCCGATTGACACGGGCATAACCTTTCTATGAATGGAATACCCCTAAATCGGCCCCATAGCACTTCACAAGGGATGACATTGCACCATGCAAGGGACATTGCTCTTCTGAGCACAGGATTATCAATAATCTGAAGATAGAATGGAACCTGACCAATTTTTACTGTTAATTGATGATACAGGGGCGAGCAAAATTTATTTACCAGGCGTAGTAAATTCTGATCATGGATATCTATTATCCTTCTTTTGATCAATCTGAAGGCTTCACTATGGGGGACAGCACCAATCAGATCTGGCCCAATACCTATATTAGTGATCTTCATAATCCAACGTTCAGCAGAAAAGTGGGAGTCAGCAAGTAAGTGGGGGAAAAGGCTATTGTCATCATTTGTATAAAAAACTTTTAACCAGAATTTAGAAGTTCGGATCCAGGCCAATGACTCCAACATGCGCTGGCCTGATTCCAAACACAAGACAGCATAAGAAATGCACTTCGGCAGGCCAAAGATCTTTCTCAAGAAAGAGGCCTGGACATATTCAACTGAGTGATCAAAGGCCTGGATCCACAAGGGGATCCCATACAGAAGTTGTGATGAGCATTTTGCATTAAAGATTTTTAAAGCAGCAGGGATTTGGGCACTTTATTAAAGAAAAAATTACATATTGCCTGGGCAGAGAGTAGCGCTGTCATACGGACTGTGTTACGTTGGTGGGACCAAGATAGGTTATAAGAGAAATGTAGACCCAAATATTTGAATGACTTAACTTGCTCTATAACTGAATATTTAAATGTCCATTTGCTAGGTCGCCAAAGCTTCTGGAACACTACAATCTTTGATTTATTAAAGTTAAACTGTAATTTGTTATGAGCCAAATACTCGAGACATTTGTTGATCAATCTCTTCAATCCTATACGAGTGCGGGATAAAATAACTGCATCATCGGCATACAATAGTATCGGAATATGCAGAGCTCCCAATTTCGGAGGGTGTCTGTCCACACTCGTCAAGGCTGGGGCCAGATCATTCAGAAATAGATTAAATAAAACAGGTGCCAACATGCACCCCTGTTTTACTCCTCAATCGGTAGTAAAATCATTGGTCATTTTTCCATCGTATGAAGTACGGACCTGGCATTTAGTATTAGTATATAGCCCCTTAATTAAGAGTAATAATTTTTGATCCATCCCCATTTTGTCAAGTTCCTTCCACAACAAATCTCTATCTATGCTGTCGAACGCACATTTCAGGTCTAAAAAGGCCACATAAAGTTTGGATTTCATCTTGATGGAATATTTAAAGATAATAATATTTATTATCATTTATAATACAATGATCTATTGTTGACTTTCCTTTTCGAAATCCAATCTGTTCGGGGCCTATTATATTGTGCTGTGAAATCCAGAGGTTAACTCTTTGTAATAGATATTTCGCAAATAATTTACCGACAATAGATAATAGACTAATGGGGCAATAATTCTCCGGTTTATGAGGATCTCCCTTCTTAAAGATGGGTACTATAATAGATTTCAGCCAGGGTTCCGGATATAACCCTGAAGAATTTACAGCCGTGAATAATTTTGCTAGAATGGGAGCCCAAAACGTAATGTCATTCTTAATCCAGTCAGTCGATATTGAATCGGGCCCTGCTGCTTTACCGAGTTTGAGCTCACTAATTAGAGATTCGACCTCTTTGATCGATACCTGTGGCCATTCAGGAAGCAAGGTTGATTGTATAGTCAGATGATAGGAGACAGAACAAGAAGGATCATAAAATAGGTTCAAGAAATATTGGACCCAACATTGGTTGTCTATATTACTCATTTGGTTAGAGTTAGTTCTGAAATGTCCACGGGTTATATCCCAAAAGGCTTTAGGATTATTAATAACCGTTGCAAGGTGTAGTTTGTGCCATTGATCCCTCACAAACTTCCTTTTCTTCACCTTCAGTAGATCCTTAAGGGCAGCATTGGCCTTAAAGTAACGAAGAAGGGCTTCCTTAGAATTTAGAAGTCTAAATTTGGCGAAGTTCGCCTGGGCACGAACCTTGGCCTGACTGCAATCTTTGTCAAACCAGCTGACCTCTAAGTGGCCCTTTCTTATTGTACTCCCATCCTGAACTTGGCCAATGCTCGATATTATCTGTGTCACAAGAATTTCATAAGAATAAATCACCTTCTTCGGATCAGCCTCATTCAAGATAATAGAACACTTTGCTGAGTTGGATGGCAAGTCTAATATCTTATGAATCTTGAGGCAAGTAGTATCATCCCAACGCAATCTGAGAACATCTAGGACCATCTTTATTAAGGCAAGGCAAAGGGAGAGAGGAATTATTACGCATATTCAAATCAATCCACAAGTCTAATATCTTATGAATCTTGAGGCAAGTAGTATCATCCCAACGCAATCTGAGAACATCTAGGAACATCTTCATTAAGGCAAGGCAGAGAGGAATTATTAGGCATATTCAAATCAATCCACATACGCAGGGGAAGATGGTCATTTTCAAATCAACAACAGTGAAACTAACAACCAAACAGAATAGCTGTACTGAAATCAAAATGTAATCAATAATACTACACCCCAATTTGGAGATATAAGTATACTCAGCAGAATCATGAAAATTAGAAAGACCATTTAACCATAACATATTCGTCTGAAGACATAATTTGGCTAGCCAAAGGCCTACTTCGTTTGAATATTTGTCTTTTGATATTCTTGGCAATTGAGGTAATGGAATGTCCAACAGTTCAGCATCAAACCCAGGAATTTTGGAAAATTTTCTGGTTTTGTTTAAAACAAATCCAGCTCAGATTTTCATTTAAATGAAGCTTTTCCTTTTTTTCTTCCCTTTAGTCATCCACAGAACCCAGCCATGGTTCCATGGACACATTTCTAGAGAAGACACCCAGCGCATTATAACACGACAGGGATTGGTGGATGGGTATGTCCTCACAATATTGAATTTGTAGTACTTGTGCAGTCCTATCCTGTGTATACTTACTCAGAATAAAATCTGATTGGTTTAATGGGGCTTACTTTCAGAAAGATGTGTATAGGATTGCAGCCTTAAAGGTTCAAAGGCCATCTGTCCCATCCCATTAAGCCTAGCGGGTAATTCACCTGCCATTCCACCCACTTTGTTCCAATCAACCCATTCCATCAAAACGGCAATGTGCCCCAAAAGAGATACTTTCAGGACAGTAGTTCCAGATGGCTCAAGCAAGTGAGCCAAGTCCTGCACTACAGAGGTAAGAATATAGATGCTACTAATCTTTCTGACAGGGATGTGGTGGCGCAGTGGGTTAAACCGCTGCTGCTGGGCTTTCCGACCGGAAGGTTGGGAGTTCAAGACTGCGTGACGGAGTGAGCTCCCGTTGCTTGTCCCAGCACCTGCCAACCTAGCAGTTGAAAAGCACCTAAATGCAAGTAGATAAATAGGGACCACTTCGGTGGGAAGGGAACGGCATTCCGTGTGCTACGGCATATAGTCATGCCGGCCACATGACCACGGAAGCTTGTCCTTGGACAAAACGCCAGCTCTACCAGCTTTGAAACAGAGAGGAGCACCGCCCCCTACAGTCGGTCACGACTAGACCATTTGGTCATGGGGAAACCTTTACCTCTAATCTTTCTGACATGGGATCCTCTTACTTTCTTGCTTGAAATATAGGTTGAGATCCTAATTATCTGTGGATTTTATATCTGCGGACTTGTCTCAATGTGGATCCCCTGGATCTGCATTGAGCCACATTTGGCTCAACCTGAAGCCTCTGGAGGCTCTCTGGAGGCCCACCAAGGCCATGCACTTCCACATGCAGCCTCAGCGGGCCTCAGAAAGCCGTCTAGACCCGACCGGATTCAGACCCGACAGCTTAATTACAGTTTACTTACCCATGGATCCTTTTATCCATGAGCATTCTGGGAACAGAACCCTTGTGGATAAAAAGGCCCCACCTGAAAAATCATACCTTGAACATGGACAAGGTATGAAAATCCAATTAGTGAAATTTCACTGACAGCCCAATCCTAAGCAAGGCCGACATAGTAAGGCCACCATAACAGGACTGTATCCTGAAGCCCATTAGGAGGCAGCAGCAGCAACATGCAGGACAAGGGGAGATTTTCCCCTTGTACCCTGTAAGCCCCGGTCACCCCTATGGGCCTGCTTGGATCTGCGCCTGCTGTTTTGCAGGCGCAGAGGAACGTGGACAGGAGCAGCCTGAATTGGGGCTGCCCTGGCTGGGGACAGGCTTTAGGATACGGCACTACAGCTGTCTTTGGTCACAACCCTAGTCTCCGCCCACTGCACCACCCAGTTACGCCCCTAGAACACCTCTGGAATGCCCTCGTGGAGGCCTTTCGCCGACCGAGCGATACTGGCGCAAGGCCAGCACTGCAATATGTGTATGTACATGTTATGTGTGTTACTTGTTTGAAATAAGGATCAGATTCTGAAAGTAGCTGATGGCATATTAGACCAAGTTGACCAATTTCTGTCATTAAGAAATACAGAGACGTACTGAGGCTATAGACACAAGAGGCTACGTGTTGGATCTGTGACCTTTGTGCATCTTGTCACTTGCAGGGTGTTCCTCGTGCGGGAGAGCCAGCGCAACCCCAAAGGTTTTGTCCTCTCACTCTGTCACCTGCAGAAGGTGAAGCACTATCTTATACTTCCGGTAGGTGGATATATGACCATTACATATAAAGCTGCCAGCTCTCCACATTCTTAGGTGGGGCTGGGGAGGGGTACAGTTTTCCTTGCCATATTTCCTGGGATCCTTTTGGCTGAGGATCGAAACTGGAGCCTTCTGCATGCAAGCCATATGCTCTTTCACTGAGCAAAAGATCTATGATGTACCTTGACACTAAAATTGTCAGTGTGCCATGAGCTGGAAAGGATTGAAAATTGCTACCCTAAATTATCAACAATGTTATTATTGCTGTTTCATAGGTTTCAAAGACTGAACCCCAGCTCAATGTAAGCCTTGCCTTGTTCTCTTTTGCCCCCATCCCAGTAACAATGCCTCACCCTCTTTTGTGGATTTCAGAGTGAGGAAGAAGGACGGCTCTACTATACCATGGATGACGGACAGACTCGCTTTGCAGACCTGATCCAGCTGGTGGAATTTCATCAGATCAATCGGGGCATCCTGCCTTGCAAGTTGAAGCACTATTGCATGTGTGTTGCCTTGTGATAAGGCTGTCTTCCCAATTGTACACCCCCCATAATTGGGCGTTGATTGACTGTAGCCAACAAGAAGAGGAAGAGAGCTGGAAGCAGACTTTTTTGAACTCCGCTCACTGGGATTGACTCTGAACTTTCACCTGCTCCTTGATCATGCCTTTAGCTATGCCTACAGCACATGACTGAGGAAAGACTGGTTTGAATCCTCCTCTTCTCACCTTTCAGGAAATCTTACCATTTTAGTAGATTTGAGAATAGATTTGGGGAGTCATTGTGGTAATGAATCAGTACATTGGAGGGGACTTTTCTGTTCACCATACACAGCAGGAAGAAAACTGTATTCATCAACTTGGTGTCTCTCTCTAGGTCAGTGCTCTGTGTGTGCTCTGATTCTAGAACTTGCTTTATCACATGTTGAAGAGATTTTGCTGCTTTGACCCCTGTATGTGATAGTCTCTAATGTGATTCCAGAGTTCTCACTTTCTGGGTATCATCCTGTGTTCTTAGTTTGTACTTTGACTCAGAACTTGCAAGTGTGGAAAGTTCCAGAGAAAGGGTGGTTTGAGACAGCACAGCCATTCTCATACCTCTGCTGATGGGGATTGTTGCTGCAAGTCACTTTTTCTTTGCATTTTGGTGGTTGAGAAGCAGAGAAAGGTTGTGTGTGTGCATGCGTGCATACATGTATGTATGTGCACCCACAATCTGGTGCGATGTAGCTTACACCACTGTGCCCTAATAACTCTCACCCCAGCTCTCCCCCTCTCATTGCTGGGCTCTGTTGTAGGCTTGCTAGTGTGACTGTGCTTATGCATCACAGAGGAGAAATTGAAGGTGGAAGACTTGGTCTTCTGTTCTATTTGATGGGGTTAAAAAGATTTCCTGGTGGTGGGACAACTGGAGGAAAGAAGGCTCCCACTATTGTGTTGTACAGATCTGTGAGGCCAGTATGTGAGTTGTGTATATAAGTCAACAATAATAAATGTTATTTTTTCATACCTTTGCTCTGGTTTTATACACAAATCAATTGTGAGAGAGAAAATCAAGCTAAGAGTAACAATTGAAATGAATAGCAAATATCACTCTGTAAAGAATCAAAAGACTATTTTTTGCTCTATTTATCTGAGACACAAAACTTCTTACTCATAAATAAAAGTTTATGTTTCATAATTCTCCTTGTTTCCCTATCCTCAGCAGCACTGTGGCAAAAATAAGGGTTAAGCCAACACAGTTCCCCTTGTTGCAGCATAAAGTGGAATGCTGACTCAAGAGGGTCTGGGTGTGGGTGTTGGTGCAAGTACAGGTCCCTTTCCTATTCCTATTTCTCCTGTTTGTATAGTCCAGAAACCTTGCCCTGGTGGATCTTTCCAACTTATTGACGCGTCCCTTCAATCTCCCCCTCCTCTTAATTTTGATTTTTTGTCTGCAAGTGGGCCTCCTAAGTCCCAGACTGTGAACTGTTCGGCCAGCTTGTGTCCTCTACTTGAAACTTTTTCTTCTAACTCTCCTTCTGCCCCATTGGAGGTGGAGTCTATTCCTCCTATTCTGGGACCAGGAGAATCTAATTCTCCTCCAATTTCTTCCAATCTTTCTGATCAGTCACTTTTGCCACAGCCCCAGTGACTTCCCTCTTCGTCTTCATCCCCCTCTTCCTCTTTTATTCCCCTTCTTTTTCTATCTTGGAATGTGGGAGGGTGGAAACGGAATGAATTCGATTTGGATTTCATTGCTTTCCTTAAAGAGTTTGATATTATCTTGCTCCAGGAATCTTGGACTCTTTCGTCTCCTAGTCTTCCTGGCTTTTCTGTTTTTCACCTCCCTGCCATAAAACTATCCACCAAAGGCCGTCCCTCTGCTGGTCTTGTGTGTTTTCATAAATCTTCTCTCTCCTTATCTTTCTCATGTCTGGATTCGGATTCTCACTATATTCAGGCATTTTTGGTCAGTGCCTCAGTTCCCTTATTTTTATTATATAATGTTTATTTTCCTCCTGTTTCTGTTCCTTCTCCCCATTGGTGTGTTTTCCATAAACTATTAGAGAAACATCAGGCCACCTGGCCCTCTGTTCCGTTCCTCATGTTAGGTGATTTGAATGCCCGTATGGGTCCCAATAATCATAGCTTATCTTCTTATCTCCTTTGGGATCCAGAACATTTACCCCCTTGTTTTCTCCATAAGCGTTCCTCTGGGGATCATAAATTTAACCACCAAACAGTGCCCTTTGCAGAATTATGTGCCAATTTCGATCTTTTAATTCTTAATGGTTCTATGCCGACAGACTGTGGAGGTGAATTTACTTTTTTCTCTCACAAAGGAAAGAGTGTTATTGACTTTGCATTGGCTTCTTATTCCTTACTTTTGCATCTTAGCAATTTCAAGGTTCTTTCTCGCACCGAAAGTGACCATCTTCCTATTTCTCTGACTTTCTCTTGTTCGTTCCCTTCATATCCTTCTGTTTCCTCTTCTCTTCCTTCTAATTCCAATTGTTCCAGACCTAAATGGACCCCTTCGGTCCAACAGATATATTCCTCTTGGCTTATTAATCCGGACACTCTTCTGCTTAAACAACAGCTTCTTCAATCTAACTCTTCTTCCTTATCTGTTTCTTCTTTTTAGTTCAATCCCTTACGGCTTCGCTTTTCTCTTCTTCCTCTTCCCTATCTCGTAGGCCTTCCAATTCTTGGTTTGATCATGATTGTTGGAAGTCTAAACAACTCCTAAGGTCTGCTTTTGCTAATTGTCGTCAATCCCCCAATCTTTCCTCTTTTTCTTCCTACAAGCTGCTTCGTCGATCTTGTATGGAGCTCTTTGAGTATAAAAGACATCTATTTGCTCTTCGCAAATGGTCTCTCCTACACTTTGCTATAACTTCTCGAAACAATAAACTTTTCTGGTCTCTTATTTCTCATTCTTTTTCTCCTTCTTCCATTCCTTCTAATGTCTCTATTTCTTCTGATGCTTGGGTTTCCCACTATTCCTCGATCTTCTCTGCTTCACCTCTGCCTGCTCTTTCTTCCTCTCTGTTACTTAATGTCCCTGAATGGTCCTCTGTCACTCCCTCTGATATTCTTGATTTAATTCCTACACTTAAGATTAACAAAGCTCCTGGTCCAGATCTTTTGATAAACGAAATTCTCCTCAATAATCTCCAATGGTGGGCTCCAATCCTTGCTAAATTGTTCACTCATCTAAATTCCACCGGTTGCTTTCCCGAATCTTGGCTTACCTCCATCATTTGTCCTATCTATAAAAAAGGAGACCCTCTACAACCCCAAAACTTTAGGCCCATTAGTTTACTATCAAATATTGGGAAGCTATATTCCAAATTTCTTCTTTCTAAGCTTCAGAGCTGGGCCCACGATATTGGTATACCAGGGAAAGAACAAATTGGCTTTTCAGCGAGCTCCAATACCCTAGATCACATTTTAGTTTTGTCCTTTTTGGTTCAAAAATACTCCTCTCAGAAATCTAATCTCTATGTCGCTTTTGTCGACCTGAGGAGTGCTTTTGATTCAATAGATAGAGGCATCCTTTGGGACAAACTTCAAAAAATGGGGCATCGACCCCCGCCTTTTATTTCTTCTCCGCAAACTTCATTCTAACAACTCATGTCAAGTTCGCCTTCCTAATTCTAATTCTTTTACCCCTTCTATCCCAGTCAATAAAGGAGTTTGTCAGGGCTGCATTTTGGCCCCATTGTTATTTAATCTTTACTTAGCCGATCTTCCCTCTTTTTTCACTTCTTATCATACCTCTCCTCCTGCTTTGAATGGCGAACTAATTAATATACTACTTTATGCAGACGATGCTGTGCTGCTCTCTCGCACTAAATCTGGTCTACGCCAATCTCTTTTGGCATTTCAGAACTATTACTCTGTTAATAATCTTTCCATTAATTCCGATAAAACTAAAGTTATAGTTTTTTCTAAATCTTGGTCCCCCTCCTCTTGGAGAATTGGTACTCAAGTATTTCAACAAGTTCCCTCATATAAATATCTAGGAATTACTTTAAACTACAAACTTAATTGGTCTACACACATTAAATCAGTTCTTGCCGCTTCCTCATCTCTCCTACAAGCCATCTCCAAATTCCACTACACATCCGGTAATCAGTTTGTTCCGGCAGCTTTAGAAATCTACCACCTTAAACTGTTTTCTTATTTCCTTTATGGCGTGCCCATTTGGATTGCTGCCTTTTCCAACAATTTAAACAACTTTTTTACAGCTTTTTAAAGGAAAATTTTGGGCATTCCCAATATAATAAATTTTTCCACTATTTTTTCAGAATTAGGTATTCACCTTCCATCTACGGTAGCATGGTCAATCTCCTTTAGATATTGGTTGCGCCTATTTCTTCAACTTTCCAATAACTCTTTACTATTTGCTATTTTAAAGGATTCTTTTAGATTTAATTGGTTTCGTATTTTTGAAAACAAACTCTCTTCACTGGGTATTTCTTTAGAATCTCTATCTGACACTTCTCTTGAAGCAGCCCACAGCCGTATTAAAAATCAACTTTACCAACATGAACTGGAGGAATTCAATGTATTTAAGAATCCGATTTGCTCTCCCTCCTTTTTTGATCTTCCTCCTTCTGGTGGTCTGTCCTTTAATTATTTCGCTCAACTTACCAATCCTCTCCACCGTAGAGCCTTTATGTTGGCTCGCTTCAACATATTTCCTACGGCCTACCATCTGGGGCGCTTCTCTCAGATTCTGCGTGATCAAAGAATTTGCTCCTTTTGCCATTCTTCCCCTGATTCTCTTCAACACATTCTGTTAAATTGTTCTTTTCATCACTCCCTTCGTGTTTCTTTGCTTCAACCTATTCTTTCTTCCCTTTCCCTTTCTCCTTCTGATACCATTTCTTTTCTTTTATGTGACTATCAGCCCGCTATTACCTTGAATGTTGCTATGTTTCTGTCGGAAATTTTGAAGATTATTGGGTAGGATTGTCTTTGTTTGTTTTTTGATGCCAATAAAGGTTTTTTGAATGGAATGGAGTAAAGGTAATTGCGTTACCTTCAGAAGGTAATTGTGTCATCTGAATTCCTAGGCAGTCAACCACTATTGTCCTGGTGTGGGCCAGCCCTTTTCAGGCAGGTAGAAAGGAAGAACTCTCTGGCAGAGGAAGAACTTCCTGTATATATAGCAGAACTTTCTAGCAAGTGCCTCACGAGCAGCGAGTGCTGTCCTGCGGCAAAGTGCCTCGTCCACAACAAAGTGCCTGGTAAACAAGCGAGTTACGCATCTGCGCGAGGAGAAGGTGGGAAGGGGGATCCTTGAAAAGAGAAGGTAAGTGTTCTTCTCACCTGTAAATCTACTCTAAGATTAGGTTTAAGGTTGAGTTTATTTTAAGGAAAGGTTAAATTTAAGTCTGAGTAAATTTTCAGCTTAAAGGTAGGTACTGTTACATCCACTGTACGGTCTAAGCAGCTTTAAGTTTGGGTAGGAGTGAGATTAAGCTGTGACCATAAAAGTAGAGCTAGAATTGTGACCTTATAAGTAGAGGAGGAGATTGTGAAGGCCCAGTAGTCAGGGCACAGAAGCCAGGTGGGGGAAATACATACAACTAAATAGGCACAAACGAACATAGTAAAAGCAGCGAGTAGTAGCTAACAGGGAGCTGATTCTGTACAGAATCACAGCTCAAGCCTACACAGGTCTACTCTGAGTAAGACCAGAGTCTACTTGTGAGTAAGAACCCAGATGAAACTCCTTATGAAGAAAGACTGCAGCATTTGGGGCTCTTCAGCCTAGAAAAAAGGCACCTGAGGGGGGACATGATTGAGACATACAAAATTCTGCCTGGAAGGGATAGAGTCGATAGAGGGATGATCTTTTCCCTCTCTCAAAACACCAGAACCAGGGGGCATCCGCTAAAACTGAGGGTTGGGAGAGTTAAAACAGATAAAAGGAAGTACTTTTTAACCCAGTGGGTAGTTAATCTGTGGAACTCTTTGCCACAGGAGGTGGTGATGGCATCTGGTCTAGATGCCTTTAAAAGGCGATTGGACGGATTTATGGAAGAAAAGTCCTTCGTGGGCTATAGGCAGTGATGGATTGTGCAACCTCCTTACATTAGTAGTAGGCTACTTCAGAGTTCTGGGTGCAAGGGAGTGGCAACAGGATTCAAGCATCTGGTTGTCTCATGCCTCCCTGGGGCACCTGGTGGGCTAACTAGATGGGCCTTTGGCCTGATCCAGCAGGGCTCTTCTTATGTTCTTATGATATATCAGTTTGACTTTTAACCACTTAGTGTGACTCTCTGGGCCATTCCAGGTGCCCTGGAGGAGACTGCACAGCTATTGCTGAATCACTTAGGTGATATCTAAGGCAAACGTTATACCAGATTTGAACATTTCTGTTGATTTTGTCCATGGCATCTGTTATGTTTGGGAATTTGGCATAGCAATTCTAAAAGCAAAGCATGCTGGGCAATGCTCCTTAGAAGGCCTTTTCTTCCTTCTGAACATTGTGCCAAGTCTTGTGGTTCTGTTTATGCATCACGAGTGGCTGGGTCTTGAAGGGATTAGTTGGGATTCATTATGTAAATCCATTTGGGGTTTAGCAAGAGTCAGGAGATTAAGGCTTTAAGTATTGGCCAATTAGATCTCATGCTGACCTTTTCTAGAATCCTTGAAGAAGGGCCCTCTGGGGAAGATGTGACAGCAAAGCGCAGAGCTAACAGAAACCCAGAATCTTCTCAAAGGATTTGTGGGAGTCAGGTTGCTAACTCATCCCTACAGGTCCTAGTTCCTTCCCTGACATTTGGGCTCCCATGGCTCCCAGAACTGTACTGATAACAGGATGCTCGTCTGGCATCGGGCTGGCACTGGCTGTGAAGCTAGCACAAGACAAGCAGAGGAGGTTCAAAGGTGAGGTTTTTAAGGCTGTTTTGCCATGAACAAAATTATAATATTGATAGCTGAATGATAAGAAACCAAATTGATTAGTTTTCTCTGCTTTCCTTTAAATCTCATGCAGTGTGTTAAATCAGACATGACTCAAGAGCATAATCCTAAACTGAAGTTAGGCCGGCATAAGCTAAACCAGCAAAGTTTGGCCAGCATAAGGGCCACCATAAAGCGTTTTTGAACTACTCTTGGAGTCAGGGAGGATGGCTCATGTCTGTGTGCTGGCCTCTCTGACTCTGAGAGCAGTTCAAACATACATTACGATGTCCCTTGTGCTGGCCAAACTTTGGTAGCTTAGTTTATGCTGGCCTAACTCTGTTTAGGATTGCACCCATAATCAAATGGTTCACCTCCCCATTTCATGCATAGATAGGATATCTTTAAGTCTCCAATATTTAGCATACATTATTTTGGCCATGTATATACTGTAGCCATATAGACTATATGGCAATGGGTTTTAAGAGACTTGAAAGTGGCAGGAAAGGATCTATTTGCTATGGTGTGCAAATACAGTTCTTCTGCCTCTGTCAGCTCTGATCAGTTTTGGCTACTCTCTTGAAATGTGAAAAATTGCCAAAGCGTTTTCCCAGAAGATACAGAGAAATCTGTGCACGCACTGAGCAGTAATCCCTCTGTCAAACTGTTTTCAACTTTCTGAAAAATGTCACTGCCACTGCCAAACTATTGTCTGACTCCAGTCTAAATTTTGAGGGCTCCTGAAACTTCTCACCACTCAAGGGTGTGTGCATGACCACACAACAACTTGCTGAGAGGGACAATAGGAATTGTGGCATGCATACACTTGTTGGCTCCCTGGGGGGACTTGGGGGACTCTTGGCCAACACACCTTTAGTGGCCCCCTTAGCCTGGAAGATGCAGGGTGTGCGCACAAAAGGATCTGCTGAATGCCTGTGAACATGTGAAGTTGCCTTACCCTGTGCTGGCTCCCTAGTGCAGTGCTTTCTACTGAGATTGGTAGCAGCCCTCCAAGATCTCAATCAGAAGGTCTGTCTTGACTCCTGCTACCTGACCCTTTACCTGGAGAGACTGAACTTGGGACCTTCAGCATGCAAAGCACATGCTTGAAACACTAATGTATGACTCTGCCCCTGTGTACCTAATACAGATCCATTTAATTTATACCAACAGTTACAGCGCAATCCTAGCGCGCCCCTTGTGTTGACGCATTGGCGTTGAAGCTCAGATGGAATGGTCCATCTGATTTGCGCTTTTGGCTTTGGTTTGGAACACACCATAGAACTGAAGTGTTACTAGAAGGAAAGCCTGAATCCTTAGAAGTCTTGTGACATGCTTTTATAACTTTAATTTGTCTCTGGTGATGCTTTTGCCTGGGAGCTTCTAAAGGGATCAAAGTCTATTTTATTCATTTTATTTCACAGTTTGATTTTGAATGCAGATTTCAGCAAAGTTTGTCATTCCAAAGGCAGGTGTCTTGGCCCTTGAAATTTGGGCTTAAGTTTAAAGTTGCAAACTTTCCAGAAAAAATGGCCAAGCCCACTCTTGTGTCTTGAAAGCAGCCAATTTTGCAGAAACTTCAGCAGGTGATGTTTTAATGGCATGGAGACACCAGTTCAAATCAAGCACAACTATAAAAGAGCACAACTATAGGGGTCAGTTGAGGAGCTGGCAACCTACAGTGCTTAGAACTGAGAGGTTCTTTCTATAACCTTTCTGGAACCAAATGCTTGATCTCTGAAAATTGAGGCTTTGATAAAATAAGGTGGAAGTCTTGGTCTCAGTCATGATCCTATAGTGACCACACTCCTGTGTTCCAGTGATTGCCACAATAAGGAACATAGCTAAGAAGGAAAAGCTGGAAGCAGCTGCTGGGACTGCTCTCAACAGGACACTGGAGATCAAACAGCTGGATGTCCGCGATGAGAAATCAATCTGCAGCTGCATCAACAGCATCCCTAACAGGCAAATTGACATCCTTAGTAAGTATCCAAAATGTTTGGTGCATTCTCCATCTCCTGGGGTCAGGGCCAACGGCGTCCAGGCGAGATAGAAGACATGGACACTTCCTTCACCAGCGTTTACTTTATTAGAGATATACCAATTTACAGTCCAAATTACAGTCCAAGGTCAGAGATACAGCAAGTCAGTCAGGATACATTACAGATGTTCAAAGATGGTAGTCAATCCGGCAGCGCTTTGCCCTTCCTCTCACAAACCCACACTGAAGGCTTCGGCTCACTGCCTTATATCAGACCTTCTAGCCAATCAGCACAGTGCTGAGTCATAGCTGGCTTTCCCTGCCTCCTGGCATGTACACCACTCTCACAGGTGCATCCAATTATCACTCTTCAGGCCCTTCAGGTTTCCAGACTGAAAGACACTCCAGAGCTGGGTTGCCAGAATCACCCAGAAAACCCTGACATGTGGGGTGAAAGACACTCCGATCCTCTGCTCCTGGCAGCAGCAAGCATCAGCTGGCCTCATGGGTGGTCCAGCCCTGGCAGCAATTCATACTAACAACATGTTGATAAGGCATCTCCAAATGATTAAAAAACAGGAGCTGACAGGAGCAGGTCTAAAAACATACCCGCTCCTGAGGCAGCTTGCCAAATGCTTCCCACCCCTTACCTGGTGATGTGCTTGTCTGCCATTTCCAGTACTGGAAAAGGAAGGCAGACAAGATGCTCTAGCCCACCCGCTCTGCTCTGCTCCGCTCCACGCTTCAGCTCCACCCTTTCCTTCTTTTTCAAATCCAGGAACTGGGAGGAGCAGGAAATTCAGTGGAGGGAAGGGGGAAATGGGTGCTTCCCACCAATCTGCTGCACTTCCATCAACCTCATGGATGGGCTGGCCCTGAATAATAATAGTACCGGTGGCAGCAGCAGTTTTTGCAATGTTTTAACTGGTCAGAGGCCCTTTTCATAGTGGTCCTCCTCTTATATTTAGCAGGAGGAGAGCAGTTGACTTTACCCCAGCATGGCGTCTTTTCCAGGCAGTGGCACAGTTGGGCATAATGGGACCATGGGGTCATTGTGGTGACATCATCACAGACCCACAATTACTTCTGGGCTGGAGGGGGAGGCAGAGCAACTGGTGCGTCTCGGGGTGCCACACCGACCAGCTGCACAACTGCTTCCAGTGGCTGTTACTGGTATCCCTTCTGCATCTGTGAGCCCTCTGGGGACAGGGAACCATTTAATGATGTATTTGGCTAGGGAACTGCTTTTGTGAACGACTTGGTTGAAAAGCGGCATATGAATACTCTATTCTTAATCATGTTAAGACTATACAATGGTCAAAGCATTTTACATATTTTAGCTTCATTGTCCTACCAACAGTCCTGCAAGGTAGGCCATTCGGTGGGGTGGGGTGAGGTGGGCTCGGGTGGAAGCAGAACTGGCCTTAAGCCAACGTGACCAATGTCACATTGGCTTTGGGGGCCCCCTCACCAGCACAGTGAGCATATTGCCTGCTGCTGCAGCTAGGATTGATATGAACTGTAAGTCAGTGGGGCGAGCAGAGCCGCTTGACCTGGTTGAGTGGGGGCCCCCGCAGGAATGCGCCACATTGGGCCCCAATGCTCCCAGGGGCGGCTCTGGGTAGAAGAACAAGCCCAGGAAATGCAATTGATGCTTTCAGTGTCATGTGAAAAAAAGCCCTACGTGCAGTGGTGTCATTCAAATGATTTAGGAACAGGAACTCACTTTTGATTGACACTTGTCGGGAACCCGGAACCAGCCACGGAGCCTGTTAGGAACCAGAATGCCCGTTCTGGTCCGTTCCCCCTGAATGATATCACTGCCTTCACCCCCCTAGGAATCCGGAGTCACTCCCTTTAACCCTCTGAGTGCCGGCCAACCAAGAAGAAAAGCTCTTTGCAGAGGAATTGGGAGGGGGGAGGAGGGAGAGTGAAGTGGGCGGAGTCAGCCCTAATTTTAACTAGTGGAACTGAGTTCCCCTGTGTTCCCCCTGCATGACATCACTGCCTACGTGATCCTTGGTAAGCCAAAACAGTTCCTAGCAGCACTTGTGTGGCTCTTGCAACCCAGGAGCTAAAGTTACAATGACAACAGGGGTGGCTATTTCAGCACAGCAGCTCAGATTATTCTAGGTCAGGAATGTTTGTCAGGGAGGGCGGAAAGGGGGATAAATGGCATAGGAGGGAGCAGCCCTCTGAAATGGTAGAACAATGGGGTCTAGTGTGAGAATTCTGCCCGTACGCCCTTCCCTCATTCCCAGGGCATTGATTCCATTTCTGCTGAGCCAGTCTAAAACCTTCTGGATCTTGGGCGTGAAATGGCACAGCCAAGGCCTGGGTTGCTCCAGTCCTTGATTCTGTTGCAGAGAGAAGGAGAAAAAGGCACAGAGTTTCTTTCACAAGTAGAAACCTGTCCAGAGGTCAGGCAGTCGATGCTTCAACAGTTGCGATGAGCTTGCTCAAGTCTGCACATTTACCACTGATGGCTGCGGCCTCAAGGGCTGACTTGCATGTGAGCACAGCTTGTCCCCAGTCAAGCGCCCGGTTAGAATTTTACATTTGCCTTAATGCCCCCACCCAGCAAACACAATGACAGGCAGCCCAATCCTAACCTATCAGCCGCATGGCCTGCGAGGTGTACAGCACAGGTTAGGCGGCAGCTGGAGATCTCCTTGGGCTGATACTTTCCCCTTACCCTCCCAACCTGCCCTATGGGGCTACTTGGATCTCCACCAGCTCTATAGCTAGCAGAAGTCCAAGGAGCCCCGTGTAAGGCTGCCTGGCCCAGGATGGAGGATAGGATGCAGCAGAGCAGGCCCCCCCTCCTGGGCCCAATCTGCTCCTGTTCCACCCTCCCTAAACACAGAAATGCGCCCCCTGCCTGCAAAACGCCCTCCTGTCACCCTCTTCCAGCCCCTGGTCGCTGGCAGAATCGAGTTTCTTGCTGAGTGGCACAGGGGCTCAAATCACAGGTCATCCCACAGATGCTGCTTACTCCCAAGTGCTCATTCAGCCCTTTATAGCACTTTTTCAATGGTGCTGATGTCATTTTTGGTTTACAGTGGTTACTTCTACAACAGTGCTTTTACAATGGAGTGATTGCTCCACTGGTGCTTTGAAAAGATAGGGTAGTGCTGTGAGTCACTTAATGTTTTCAGTTGCCAGTCATGTGTGAAGCAGCTCTGTAGGCAACCATGTAACCACATGGAAAGGGGGTTGTGTGCACTCTCGAATGATGTAGCACACCCAGCATTGTCATGAACACACCAGGCTGGTTCACTCGTGCACATACTTCACTTGATTTTTCTACACTTGTCTTCTGGACCCTTGATGATGACTGGTGTGGACGGACTCTCACTGAGTCCATGTAGTGTATCTATCCGTAGTGTAGTCTCAGCAGTCTCTCTGAGACTATACTACATGTTTGGGAGGTATCATGTACAGGTGTGCACATTCTCAGATCTGAGAAAACAGACACTGTCTGGCTGCAGCTGCAGGCTATGGATTGCATTCAGAGCTTCTCCTTTGTTGTGTAAACTTTAAGAGCAGCATTTATTTTGTAAACAGACATCGGGCTACTCAGGCAGGCAGGCTACTGGAGACTCAATTGTCTAAGAGCGTATTAGTTGTTGTGTTTTGATATGTGGTCAGATGTTAGACTAGTGCCTTTATCTTCAAAGCATGGCTGCAACATCTCCAAGGCAAAGCAGCCAGCAGGCAAGGGTGGACAGTGGGGATATATAGTGGAAAAGCAGCAGGAGAGAAGGGAGACTGCTTGAACCTTCTGGTGCTGATTGCCTTTCTCCTGCAAATTCCTTCTGCTGTCGATTTTTCTCCCGTTGGGATTCCAAAAATGCAACCATGAGTCTGAATTTCTGACTGATGGAAAAGCAGTCAGTGGAGAAAGAATTAATCACCCACCTTCCACCTGTTGCTTCTTGAAAATTGTCACTTTACCTTGATCACCATAATTGACTTGGAAGTGCAGGTGGGTTTCCCAGACACACATTGAACTTCCATCCAACCAGACTTCCTGATGGCTTCTGTGATGGCTTATTTACACATGTGAATATGCCAGCACTTGATTTGGCAGTCATCTAGTGATCATCTTGCACATACAAACCCGCAAACCAGATATCTGAGCAACTGGAGGGCAGGGAGGGGTTACCTTGGCCCCTGGCCAAGGCTTTGGCACCTCTTTCCCAAGCAACTGAAGCTACCACATGTGAAGCTTTTAAGGAGCTATTACACAGTTTTTTGACGTTCATTTGGTATTTCCTCTCATTGGATGCTGGGAGAGTTAACATGCAGATCTCTTGTAGTCAACAACGCTGGGGTCGGCCTCATTGGTCCCATCGAGTGCCAGTCTATCGAGGAGATGAAGGCTATCATGGAGACCAACTTCTTTGGTGTAGTGCGGATGATTAAGGAGGTCCTGCCTGATATGAAGAGGAGGAGAAGCGGCCACATTGTGGTCATCAGCAGTGTCATGGGTTTGCAAGGTAAGCTGGTTTTCCTGCATACGTGTGGCCTTGTTCATACGGAGCTTTTGGTAGCCCTGTTCATGGTACCAGACATTAACAACCTGCTTCCATTTCATATAACATGGGTGGGTGCCTTCACCAAAAAGGCCCTGCCCTTGCACCAGCCAACCTAGCCCTCAACTAGGCTAGCACTTAAACTTTTTCATACGGATTGGTCTGCTTATCCCAAAGAAGACACTCCCTTAGGTACTCTGGACTTGAAACACAGAATACTTTGTTTCACAGGAGCCAGCCATTCTCTTTCTCACAGCCTTGGAAGAAGTGGCACTGCTAAAAGGGGAGAGCCCAATTATCACATGGGCTGGAATAAGAACTTCCATGGGCCATATCCAGCCCACAGGCCTGGACACTTCTGTTGACACCCCTGATTTAGAAGATAAGCTCCTTGGGCTAATGTTAGTTAATAAAATATGGAAGCTTGTCCTTGGACAAAACGCCGGTTCTACAGGCTTTGAAACGGAGATGAGCATCACCCCCTACAGTCGGTCACGACTAGACCATTTGGTCGTGGGGAAACCTTTACCTTTACCTTTATGCAGTGATTATGCGATGCTGTGGTTGTCATTGTTATTGTTATGGTTTTAGCTTCAGGTGCTTGAATGTCTTGGGCCAGACCTGGCTAGGGTCAGGGCTTGCAAAACGCCCACTTATTTTGTTGCTGCCCTTCTATTCCTACTGTGTTCTCTTTCAGGCATTGTGTTCAATGACATCTACTCCGCTTCCAAGTTTGCCATTGAGGGCTTCTGTGAAAGCCTCGTCATCCAGACGCTCAAGTTCAACGTCTTGTGAGTGATGTGCTAACCAAATGATGTTTTTCAGGCCCCAGGAGTGTATTGTTAGAATCGCCATCTATCCCACTTGTGGCAGGGCTCTGGCAACTCTAACAACTGCATGGCAGGTAGACATTCAATGAGGCAGCATTGTCCACTGGAGCAAGAGCTTCAGAGAATTTCCAGGAGGAAGAAATGACAACCTACATGCAGTATAGTTGCGTTGTTCACCTGTAGCCACTAACTGGACTCAGTTCATTATGATTCATATAGGGCAAGCCTCTTCCTTCATGGGCCCTAGCAGTTCAGAATGGGTAGTAGGAAGGCTGGAACACACATTGAATGCATCCAACTTTCCTGGAAAGGAGCTAAAGGTTCTTGAGTGCCAAAATAAGTGAGTTGGAATAAGTGGCTATATTCAGAATTGGCACGTACATCTCTCAGTATAGTACAACATATATTATCACAGTAACTGCTTAATTGTGTGCTGATACACACTAGCATACCACCTGACAAAATGTCAGTGTGCCATAAGAAGAAGTGAATGAAATAAATAAAGGATTCTAGGAGCCCCAAACAATTCTGCTCTGGCCTTGCTTCCTATTGATCTGCCTCTGATGAGGGGTGAGTAATTCTACCACATCTCTGCATTGGGTGTGATTGAATTGTTCAGTCATTCCCAATGCAGAGATGCAATAGAATTACCTGCCCCTGGAAGCAAGTCTACCTGTTGCATCTCTGCACGAGTTACTGCTCTGGGTGAACATCCTCCTTCCAGTCAAAAAGGGAAGAAGACCTACAGAGGTAACATTAGCATAGCTAATTAGGGACCCGGGGGGGCATACAGAGCTCTGGGAACCATGCCTGAGGGGGTATCAGGGATGCTTCATGTGTGGCTGTGGGCCTGTAAGGATGTTGTGAAGGGGGGTGTAAGAGAAGGTAATGTGGTGGGAAGGAGGCATCCACACCTGCACCCCCGTTGTGGCCACTTGGAGCGGTTGCATGCCGCTCTGAGCAGCCAACCGCTTCTTCTCCACGTGGAAAAAAGTGGTTGGCTGCTCAGAGTGGCTCAGAGCGTACATGGAAGTAATTGGTGGAGATGTCAACACTTCACTGCAATTAGCTCCTGGTCTAGCCCTTGGGGGGTGGTGTCTTAAGTCACACCTCCCAGTGCCTGAGGGGCTAGCTGTGGCAATGGCAGGTAATTTCCTGGTACAGTGTGCACGAGTGAAAAGTACCTTCAGTTCTATTCAAAGAGGGAAGTGCCAGAGCAAATCAAAAATTGGGCAACACACTGGAATCATTGGGCAACCCCCAGCAGTAGCAGTCGCGTGGGCAGGACCTTTCATAGGCAAACTTTCCTTGCATCAAAGGGCCATGCTGAGGAAGGCCTCTCCTGCTGATTTCCCACCATTCCTCCCAGACTTGTACTAAATATTCATGCCTGATTTGCAGTGTCAGCTTGATAGAGCCGGGGCCGGTGGTGACTGAGTTTGAGATGAAGGTCTACGAAGATGCGGAAAAAGCAGACTATTCCCAGACAGATCCCGAGACAGCTGAGATATTCACCAATATCTACCTGAAGAATTCCAAGGCCATATTCTCCAGCTTGTCTCAGTCCCCTGAAGATATAGCTGAGGTGAAAACCTGAACATCTGGCTGGTTTGTAGGAGGGGGCTGTCTTTTTGCATTCAGAAAAAGGGACTGCATTGGTTAAAACTCTGCATGTGTTAGAGTACATTTTGCATGTACCAGTTGATGAGGAGAGAGTGACTTGTTCAGATTATTTCAGAATCTTGATTGCTATAATATTCCTGGGAGACTTTTGTCCCTCAAATTAATAGCACTTAACAGGTTGCCGAAAGGGAGCAAGAAATTCTCTTCTGGTTATTTAAAGGAGAAGCATAATTCGAAAGTAATTTGGATACTTATCAATATTCTGGAATATCAGTCTGGATATGTATGTGAGTGAGCAAGACAGGCAGGCCAGTAACAGGCTGTATCCAGTGCAGCTTGGGAGCAGGCTGGGGCCTCCATGGGGCAAGGGCAGCTTCCCGCCCTTATCCCGGGGTAGGCCCCAGCCGCCCCAGTGGGATCCTTGGATCTATTTAGCAGGCGCAGCGCCAAGGATGCCATGATTCGGGGCCACACAGCGTGGGGATGGGAGCTTGGATGTGGCTATAGGTTGGAGGTTGGAGACGCCTCCTCAGCCCTCAGAACAGGCTCTAGGTATTTCCTATGATCTGCTGGTTCTGAGATATTTACTCCAGCACATTTAAGTAAGCTGCTTGTGGGGTGGCGGGATGGGAGTCCATTAAAGTGTGTGCAATATTTCTGTGATGAGCATTGGAGCTGGGAGGAATCTTGGAACTTTGAGTTCATTCATTCATTCATTCATTCATTCATTCATTCATTCAAGTTCCATCTCTAATGTATTTATTTACATTTTAAACTTAAATGAATTTATTTATTTTTCTGGCCCTCGACACCATGCCACATATTTGATGTGGCCCTCCGGCTAAAAAGTTTGGAGACCCCTGATTTAAACGGTTAAAAGGTCTACAGGCTTCTAGTTGTCTGTAATAACCATACAATATGCGCATGGTGCATTGGTGCATATTGCACACGACGCATTTGTTAATACCCAGCACTTGAAATGGTCAGAACCATTTCACCATCACCAAATAATCTAAAGCGAGAAAAACCAACCCTAACACTCAGGTCAATGGAAGAAACAGGGGTATCTTCTGTATCACCACATCCTCTGTCTTTTTTCTTGTTCTTGCTAAAAGTACCCTAAAGGATTATTTTTATTTGCACCTCAGGTCCGGTTTCCTTCCTCTGTTTATATCACTTTACTTGTTTGCGAATTCGTTAGTTCCATTCACAAATAATCCCCTGTAATCTCACTCCAAAGCCTTTTAAACCTCTCTAAGGCTTGCATTTAATCGCCAGTCTTTACACTTTAATCGCCTGCACCCACCTCTCTGCAAGTTTAGCTGGAAGCCTCTGGTGGAACACTGTTGGCCTAGCTAATGCCAGCTGATGGTGACGATGACAAAAGCTTCCTTGCAGGGTGGGGGTGGGAGCATGGAGCTGTATGCAACCTGAATGCATATGTTTGTTTTTTTTCACATGTTTATGCCCCCCTACCTCTGAACAACAACCCTGTGAGGTAGGTGAGGCTGAGAGATTGTGATTGGCCCAAGGTCACCCAGAAAGGTTCATGGCTGAGCAGGGATTTGAATCTGGATGAACCTGTTAATTTGAACCTGGTGCCAAGAGGGCAGGGAAGCCACAAGGATAAGCAGGCCCTCCAAATTGTAATCTATGTAACGTTCCTGTGATTGAGGGTGCAATCCTAACCTGGAGTTAGGCCGGCACAGTTAAGCCAGCAAAGTTTGGCTGGCACAAGGGCCACCGTAAAGTATGTTTCCAGAGTACAAAAGCCATTTGAAGCTGTTCCCCCTAATCCAAGCAAGCTCTCCAGCAATGCCTAAAACAATCATTTCATTGTCTACCAAAACCAAGCTTGGATTCAACTCAAGGGAAGGGTGAACTCCAAAGTGTTGAGGACATTCCTGGTGGTCTTACTTGGACGTTCAGTGGTGGTGGCTTTGGGGAAATCATATTCTGGGAAATGGGTGGGCTGTAGATCAATACTGTCCCCTGGTAGATTGGAGCTGGGGAGTTAAATGACTTTGGCCTCAGACCTCTGAAGTACAAGTGAACAAAGCCTCTGAACATGTACAAAGTAGAGGGCTGGAACATTTAATTAGTTAATTGGTAGAATTAATATATTAAGAACTTTGTTTACACAAGAACCCCTGGTCAATTAAGCAGCAGATTTTTTTTAATTAACTACTTTGAATAGAAGCAATTCCAAAAACTGTGGGTGACAGGGTACGAGTTGTTTTAGACGAAGCATGCGATGTGTGAATACATCGTCTAAAATCAAAGAATGCTTTTTTTCCCTCCTGAAACTGTTGTTCAGCCTCATGTGCACATTTATGCGGATTTGATTATTCAGTTGAAACTCATATGATTAATTGAACCCTTTAGCTGAATGACAGTCCATACAGAACTTTGTTTCTCATGAATGAAGAACCGCAGCACATCTAAAATTAGACAGGAAGGTCATATTTTCCAGGCACGTTGGAGTCATGGCACCTCTGATTTCAGCAATTAAGCACAGAAAGTATCCCCCAGCAGGAAATCCAGGGGCCAAACTAGCGTGTGAAAGATCTTCCAGCAAACCCTCCTGTTTCCCTTCAAATGTGTTACTTTTGAGGACATTTGCAGACATGATTATCATAGACTGCAGATCGGAAGAGTCACCTGTCTGCCCAGGCGGTGCACAAACACTTCTCTGCCTTCCACCGCCAAGCAGGAAGCATTTTACCCCTGGAGACAGGAGGCAGCAGGGAAACTCAGCTGATCGCCTGGCTCTGTGCTGGTTCAGAGCTCTGGAAAAACAAACCAAAAAAGTGATCATGGTGCTGCTTTCAGTTGTAGTCACAGGTACAATGAACATGAAGGAAAATGCAGATGGGATGGGAGTGGAGGTGGACAGGGTAATGCGTGTGGTATGGGACAGGGTACCATTCTGTTGGACCTGTTGTGTGTTGCTGTGGGCCATTTGTGTTTGATAAGGTCTTAAACGACCTTTTATTATTAGCTGTACTGTTGCTTTCGGTATCGCTTTAAAGCACTGAGCTGAGTTCAAGTGGCCATGGGTCTGATTCAACAGAAGACTGCTCCGATGAGCATGGGAAATTTAGCGTTCCTGACAGTCATGCAGGTGCCTTTGCTTCCTCTCAACAGCACACGCTGAAGGTCATCACTGCTGCCAAGCCACCTTTCCGTCACCAGACCAATACATTCTACACACCCATGACTGCCCTCAAGCATGCCGACCCCACTGGGGTCCTGATGGCCGATGCCTTCTACAAGCTCGTCTTCCGATATGACACCCTTCTGCAGGTCAGCTTGAAGGCCATTCGGCTGATCCGCTGGCAGGCCCACAAAATGCGGCAAGGCGCCAGGTTGCTGGGTTTCAGATGAAGCTCCTTGGAGATGGAGACGGGGAGTCCAGAAGCAGGAAGAATGGCTGGCCAAGCTGGCTTGCTCAGAAGATCGCCCAGTAGTTTCACCTGGACCATCTTTGTTTCTTCCACCTTTTCAACTCTTCTTGTTATTTGCATACTGTTGACTCTTAGTTCTGTTTTCACTGCTTTCACCCTTGGAATGGTTCTTTTATTTTTTCATTCATGCCCTTGGGACTTGCGTTCTGTTTTGTTTGCATGCTTTAACCTGACATTTTAATATTGTCTTTGAGACCTGGAGAAGAGATCCCCCCCAACTTGCTCTAAACTCTTCGAAGAGTTCAAAAATAACAAATAAGAAAATGATTAGCACTCTCTCAACCTTCTCATTTTCATACTCTTTCAGCCTTCCAGTTTCCAGTCAAGGCTTTAAACCCATCCCCACCTTACAGCACTTTTGCAACAGCAATTGCTGGGGCAGCGCAGTGGTCGCTGGGGCTGCCCCACCATAGAATTGGGCCCTCAGTCCCCTGTAGCTAAAAAGATGAGCTTCTCCTTACCTTCCCACCCCCCCCAGTCAATGGAATGGCTTTTTGAAGCCACACTGAGAAATGGAGAGAACATGGCAGGGCTATAATCTGTTGCCATCAGGCCACACCTGATGCCAAGTGCCACTTGAGTTGCCTGCAAATTCTGCTCCCACGTGCGTGGCCCCTTTCCTAAAAGTCATGGGGAAGGCAGCAATCTGGCCACATCCCCCTCTACCTTCTTCCCAGCACAGCTGCTGTAAACAAAGCAGGAAGTGCTTTGCTGGGAGTGCGTTCTGCACTTCCTGTTTTGTTTAAAGAGACTGTACAGGGAAGGGGTTAGGTGAGTGGACAGAGAAATAGCTGGCTGTCTTCTGCATTTTGGGGGGAGAGGTAATGGGTGGCAGCAGCAACTATCCGATCCCCGACCTCTTTTACCACGTGTGGTCCCTTTAAACAAATCATGAAGTGTGGAACACCCTGGCAGCACTCTCAGGTTACCATGCACTTCCTGTCTTGTTTAAAAAGAGTCTGCACAAGGAAGGAGGAGGAGACAGGAAGCAGGTTGGAATGGCCCCTCCCCAATGGGCTGGAAGGAGGCAGCAGCAGAGGCAGGTGAAGGCCACCCTGTGTTCACTGGCTGCACCCTGTAACCTCCACTGGACACAAGTGGCATCCTTCGCTTCGTGGGCGCGCCAGCCACAACTGCCATTTCATGACGGATCCAAGATCAGTCAGTTGGGTGTAATGCCAGTCCTGGATGTAGGCTTATGCTAAATAAGCTCCCACAGGGGTCTCCACGCTATGGCCTGGGGCCCAAATCCAGCCTGCCACAAGATTTTATCCGGCCCGCAGCACCTTGTCCTTTTCGTTAATTTGCTATTTTTGGCATTTGTACTCATTATATCTCATTTCTCAGTTTTAGCCTTGTTCTTTGTAAATGTCACATTTCTCTTTTGTTCTGAATCATATCCCGCTGATTATAAAAAAAAAAAAGATTCAAGTTGAATGTATTCATTTAAACTTCTTTTCTTTTTTCAGCCCGTGAAAGTGTGTGAAAAGTGTGTAAAAAATACAATGTGGCCCTTGTACTGAAACGTTTGGAGTCTCCTGAGCTCCGGCATAGGGCAGTGGTTCCCGCACTGGCGGCTCCCTTGAACCGACTGCACCATTGGCCAGGGCTCCCCATTAGGGCTGCAATCAGTGGTGTCATCTACTCTCTTGCAGATGGAACGCTGGGCGGGACTTAGAGTGATCGACAGCCCGTCGACTCACTTCCGCTTTTTTCGCGCGCCCCACACGGCTTTCCCTTGCCTCAGAGGGGGCGCCTGCTCTCCAGGGGGGTTGGGTGGGGGCGCGCCGGGTGCCTGGGCGCCCATGAAACTCTTTTAAGGGACAGTCACCTCCTTTCCATCTAACTCACCCCATCTTATCCTCCCAACAACTCTGTAGGCGCAATCCTAAACTGAGTTAGGCCGGCTTAAACTAAGCCAGCAAAATTTGGCCAGCACAAGGGACACCGTAAAGTATGGTTGGACCACTCTCGGAGTCAGAGAGGTCAGCACACAGACGTGCACCATCCTCCCTGACTCCAGGAGTAGTCCAAACGCACTTTATCGTGGCCCTTGTGCTGGCCAAACTTCATTGGTTTAGTTTATGCCGGCGTAACTCCAGTTTAGGATTGTTCTCTGTGTCAGCTCTTTGTGTGAAACCCTCAGTGTCACAGAAAAAGGGCAGGGACATGTGATTCATAACTCTGCAACACAAGAGAAAAATTTACTAGGCAATTTTTGAAAGTCCAGGAGATGGAGATCTGAGGCTCTGTCCCCTTAATTTTGAATGTCTGGCCTATGATCACATTTAAAGGGGGGGGAAAAAAGCCAGTCTAGGTCTATGATTTCTTTCTTTCAAATCCTCATTTAAAAAATGTTCTCTTTTGCATACAGCCTGATCCATATTCCTTGCAAAGGGCCCAGGGGCTCTAAATGTAGTGCTGTGGTTTTCACACTGTGTTCTGTGGAAACTGGGGTTCTTCAGAAGCTTATCAGAAGTTTGTCAACGAGAAGATCAGTTATGGTGGATCAGCCTCCGTGAACAGCAGCCTGAGCACTCACCCACTGCTAATCTTTCCCGAGCAATAGCTGGCTGCATCACATGCTCCGCCAGTTCCCACAGGGTGACACTGAGGCCTAGTGGGCAGTGGTGTCATCTAAATGATTTAAGAACAGGTACTCACTTTTGATTGGCACGTGTCGGGACCCGCCCACCGGAAGTGACGTCATAAGCCAGAAGTGATGTCGTGGCAGGAAGTGACATGAAAAAAGCCCTTTTTGAGGCCTCAGATGATTTTAAACTGACCCAACAGTTGCAACAGTATTCCACAGCACCCCCAGAACATGTGAAGGAGGCCTGGCATCATGTTAAAACCCCAGAGCAACTCATTTTTCAGTGGCAAGGAAAGGAAAGGCTCCGCTCGCTGCCTGCCTGCCTGCCTGGCTCTGAGAACATGCAGGCAACTCAAACATGCAGGAAATTCAAACGTTGCAGAGGGCGGAGTCGACAAGTGGGCGGGCAAATGGGCGGAGCCAGCTGTAATCCTAGAAACCGGTACTCGCGTACCCCCTGCATGACATCACTGCTAGTGGGCCTGGCCAGCCAGGGTCTGCCATTAGAATTCCAGCATGGCATTTTTTGGCCATAACTTTTGAGAGAATGAAGATATTACACCCTGGTTTGTTTCACTGCATTCTGCATTAAATTCTGCATTGAATAGTATATAACATGCTGGTATTATTCATACATACCAAGGTTTTCACAATTTTGGCCATTAGTGTCAAGCTCAGCTTATTGCCCTCCTAAAGCTGTTGCCTGGTGCAAATGGACCTCCCTGCACGTCTTTAGCTATGCCCCTTCGTCGACTGTTCCCATTTACAGTCATTCCGGGGTACCCAGAAAGCTGAACTGGAGAGCAAGATGTGCTGTTAAGGACTTCCAGGCCGGACAAAAAGTTGAAACTGAGTTCACACATGATCTATGGCATGCAAATTACTAGAGGAAAATCAGAAAACAGGACATTTTAATTTGGGGGTATGAATACCACAGGTTAGCATTCTGGCTGACCATTTTCTTCTGCAAACCAGGCAAGGGTGCTTGCAAAAATGTTAATTTTTCAAAAACCTTTTGTGACCCACCAAAAATTTGCTCACAACCCACTGGTGGGTCACCAACCCACAGTTTGGGAAACACTGCTCTAGCAAGCTTCAGGGTTGAAATGGCCTTATATTGCAATGAATATGCAGTTCTGGAAATTCCAGCACAGCTGAAACTGACTAGAACAATGGCACAATGAATGACATAAACCCTCTTACCTTCATGTAGAATTCCATTCCCCCAGCCACTACAGTCAGATTAGCCCTGTACAAAGTTTGAATTTCTTGAACATGGAGAGTCTCTGCTCCTGGCTATGGGTTGCTCTTTCCCCAGCAAAGTACTGGGATGTCAAGGTAAGCCAGACTTGCCTATCAGAGACCAGCGATGTTGTTGGCACACCTCATGAGAACTCTACCAGGGAATGGCATTTTCCTGGAAATTGGAACTGGAACAATTTTGCAATGCCACAATCAACTGGGTAATCAGTAATGTGGTAGGAAAATGAGTGTGTGAGAACACCTAGTGGTCTGCATAAGTAATTATCTTCATTCTTGACTTTTTGCTGATAGCCTTATCTGGTGAAAATAATTCCTGAACCTTTATGATGTGTGAATTCAGTTGCCCCAGTCCCACGGGGGCATGGAATAGACCATCCTGTATGTTAGGATTGGTGGGTGCCCCTTTATCTGAGACATCCAGATATCCCACATATTTCATTGATGATGTGGAGTTTATTCATGACTTTTTTTTTTTCTCCTTCAGGAGATTTGCAAGATGGAATGTGCTCATTCTCGTAATCTTGTATTCTTGAGACCTTTAGAGCTGGGAAAGAATTTCCCCCGTGCTCACATCAGCCAGGGCAATGTTTCCCAAGCTTCTGAGCCACACAAAGGTTTTTTTGTTTTGTTTTCTGAATTATAATTGGAAGAAAACTTCACACTTCACATTTCCATCCTCAAAGGTTTCCCTTTGCAGTGTGTCATAGTAAGAATTAGCCACCCGCAGGGGAGCCAGGCCTCCTCTGTTTTTGGATGAGTCACTAACCTGGGCATGTCTCATGATTAGAAAGAAGCAAGCCCAGAACAGTAACTCATGCAGAGATGATTCTCCAATGATGGTGAATTCTGCTATTTATCTGTATGAGTACAGTCCAATCACCCCCAGCGTTGAGATGCAGGAGACTTTAACCCCTGCTAACTGAGCAAAGAGGCACCTTTTAAAGTGGTGTCATATTTAGCAGGAGGTGAGCAACTGTCCCTCCTCCCCTCAGCATGGCATCTTTTCCAGTGACTGGTGCTGGGACCTGTTCTGTATTTTATTTTTTTAGTTTGCGAGCACTTTGGGGACAGAGAACCATTTATTGATTTATTACGCTATATAAACAGCTTTGTGAACTACTCCTGTTGAAAAGTGGTATATAGGTAGAACTAATAATAAATAAATAAACAAATTCTGGTCTAACAGAGACTGATTTTTAGGAGGCTAGATCAATTTCTGATGCCTGTTTGGGAGTGAGGGCAGAAGAACCTTTAATTATTTGATTTCTATTTCTGTTGGAACCCTGGCCATCCTCTCATGACATACATGGATATCCTGGCACACAGTTTGGGGAATAATGGTGAAAATGACGTTATTGGTGGTTGTCTTCATCTGGAACATGTGATTTGAGTTTATTCTGGCACAAGTCTCCCCATTAGTCAGGGCGCAATCCCAACCTGGAGTTAGGCCTGCATAATTAAGCCAGCAGTTTGGCCAGCACAAGGGACACCGTAAAGTATGTTTGGATCACTCTAGGAGTCAAAGAGGCCAGCACACAGACGTGAGCCATCCTCCCTGCCTCTGAGAGTGGTCCAAACGCACTTTACGGTGTCCCTTGTGCCAACCAAACTTTGCTGGCCTAACTGTTCTGGCCTATCTCCAGGTTAGGATTGCGCTCTAAATCAGTGAGTAATTAAATCAACAATCCTGGCTTTCCTCTGGGTCACTAATTTGGATATAGGCAAACACTGTATGTGAAAGCTCCCTGCCTCTAGGTGGGAGGGGTGTATTGTGCTCCCACCGTGCTTCGTGAATCACATGATCCTGAGAGAGACAGGCCACGACCAGCCTGAGGGGTTTCAGTTCCCAGTCCCAGACAGAAATACCTCCAGTGAGCGGTGCTTGTTAGACCATGTCGTGATATTTTTAACCAGTTTGTGGGGTTGAGAAATAGAAATAACTGAGCGGCAACTAATTTCCTTTTTAGGACGGTGTGGACTGAAAAGGCCGATGCCACACAGAGGGAGGCAGGCTTGGAGCTTGCCGGCCTAAAGGGTCTTCAGTCTGAGGAGAAGACATTTGTATGAGATACGCAAAGATAGTGATTCAGTTCTTTGAAGAAAAAACCCACACATATATGAAATGCTATTTGAAAGAGATCTCGGCGATTTCACAGAATTCACATGCAGCTGGGTTTGTCTGGCCTCAACAGAAACTGAAAGGATCCCAGACCACCCTGTGCCACAGGCGTACTTCAGTGGTCCCCACACATTTTTGAGGGGCAGCTCTCTTGACCTATTGGGCCACTGGCCATGGCTCCCCATTAGGGGAGTATAGGCGGTATATAGGCACTGTATAGGGTGGTGAGTTTTTTGGCAGGGATTCCATGGCTCCCTGGCTGGTTTCTGTGTCTCTCCGGGGAACCACGGCTCACAGTTTGGGAACCACTGGCTTGCCTGTATGATCAAACTGCCCACACAGACCAAAGACAGTCTTTTTCATCTGATACCTGATCCTTGCTAAATTAACCGGGCGCCTTAAAGATGAACCATTGTAGCAAAAACATTTTCAGATTACAGCCCATGTTCTCAGATTTTTCTTTGATTCCATTACATTTATTCCACTATGGACTTTTTCCCCCTTGGGGCTTCCAGGTAATCTCCTATCCAGGCACTGACTAAATCCACAACCTTCTTAGTTTCATCATCACTGTGCTCATGTGCTTATGGGCCCGACTCTGGGAAATTCAGCGGGCGGATCCTGGACACAAAAATCCCCCTTTTTTCTTTGAAGCCCTGTATCTGTGCGGGCACTAACTGAGGGTAGCGCTCCACGGACATGGTTACGGGCTCTATGCCACAAAAAAATCACGCCAAATACACCTGCTAGTTTTGAGGGTGGCACAAGTCACTTCCTTGTCCTTTTCTCCTTTTTGCGGGGGGCGGGGAGGATTTGGAACAGAGTAAGACGGCTGCCCCATGCCATCCCCAGTGAAGCAATTTACCAGCAGTGGTCATTGTGGCTGATCACCCTCACTCAAAAACATTAATTTTCTTCTCTGAACAATTGAGCAGCCAACCTGAGGAAAAGCTCTGTGCCACTTAGAAGCTTGCACACTGCATCACAAATGCAGCTTTATCCTTCATAGTCTGCATTAGTGCTTTTCAACATGTCTTCCCCTCCACTCCAAATGCCACTTTTCCAAGTACTACCTTTTGCAGGTATCACTCCTGCGAGGGCTCCCGGAAATGGCAGCCATACAGAGGTGTGAACAGCTTGCATCACCATTATGGCGGCACTTTGCATCCTCTTTCTCCAGTCATGCCTCAGCGGCATGGTCAACCTTGCCCACGGTGCACCACTGCTGCCATCTCCTTCAGGTCCACTGGGGCTGGGTGAGGCAGGATAATGCAGCATTGTCACCACGGAGGGGCCAAGTACCCCCTGCCATTAAGTACCTCTCATGGCCATAGTAACCCTGATTGAATAGCATTGGTCTGTATGAGTTAGGGTGCAGCCTGGGAGGTTCTTCCAGATCAGTGTTTCCAAGACCTCTTGTCGTAGGCACACTTTGCCCCACATTCAGATTGGAACTTTCGCCACTTGCTATTTTTTTATACTTTTATTTATTAATTTGAAGAATTTATATCCCACCTTTCCCATGCTGAAGCAGATGCTTCACCACCATTTTGAAATGATTTTTTTTTTTAGCATACAGTATTCTGTGATTCACCGAATCCTGAGTCCCAGATGCAGCCTTCACAGAGTGTCTCCCTCCCTTGGCTGCGTGCCATCAAGCTTCAGCAGGCAATCGTAAGTCAAGTGTAGGCAGATCCTCAAGGTCATACTCTGTTCTTTGGCCAGTTGGCCCTCTCACACACTCCCCCTGCAACTTTCACTTGCAGTGACTAACTGGCTCATCAGCGACTCCATTCTGCCACAACAGATATAGCAGCCTGACATTCTGTCTCCCATCCAAAAACAAGACCACAGATTCTCTAGCTAAGCTTTAGGCAGTACCAGCAACTCAACCATCAGTTCACACCTCCTGCCCTTTTAAACATAGCGTTACGTTTCATTTATTATACTGTTTTTTATATTTTTAAGCCACTTTGGGCACCCATTTGGAAGAAAAGCAGGGTATAAATCAGTGGTTCCCAAACTGTGCACTGTGGCATCCAAGGGCACTGCTGTGAACGCACAGGGGCACCACAGGATGTCCCTGGTGGCCTCTTCTTACTGGCTCTCTGGGGTGCCACCATCTTGAATTGCGTGGGCTCTTGGCATGATTCATGATGGCGGTGCCCGGGAGAGCCGGGTAATGCCATGCCGCAACAGGGCACCATGACCATCGGCTGCCATGACTGTGGTATTTTGGGGAACTGCTGGTAAACATTCAAAACAAAAACAAAAAACGGATAGTAATAGTAATAGTAATAGTAATTTATTGGCCAAGTATATAGCTTGGTATGCTGTGCAGGCTCTCTACGATTTCAGTGATCTTCCTGAAACTGGGTCGCCGTGCATGTCTCCTTGGCTTGCTGCTTCCATCGGAGGTTCTCTTCCTTTGTGCGCTTGCTAAATCTTACTTCTATAATGAAAAGCCTGAGCCAAGGAACTCTCCCCACCCCTGCCCCACTGCTCTGCAGTCAGCTGCCTCCTCCACAGTGACAGGAAGAACACCTGCCGGATCCACAGCTCACATGTGTTCCCATCAAAGACCCTAAGAGGTGCAGCCACCCCTGACACTGTGGTTTCTGAGAATTTGAATAAAACTTTCCTCTGCTCGGAACTGTAGGAAGTGCCAGCGACACGCTGAGAAAAACAAAGAGGAAAAAAGTGAGCGAGCACCGCCACAACTCGGCTAACGCGAATCCTTTTTTAGTGCCATTGGTTTCCATGTGAGTGGGTCCGGTGCATGCACCAGTCTTCAAGAGGCATCATTTGGGCCGTAGACCTGCCTAATTCTGGTTGGATCATGCCCAGCATTTTCCTCTAGTGCCGCTGAGCAGGCAGAAGGGCAAGAGAACCTTAGGCAGGGCTTTTGAAGGGGTATCCCCTAGCACAGCGGTTCCTAACCTGGGAGTTGGGACCCCCAAGGGGGTCGCAAGCCAATTTTCAGAGGGTCATGAAGAACTTGTGGCAGCCATCTTAAAAAGTTGGGTACCACCATCTTGGAAGCATCATCTTGGCTAGGGAAGAGGCTTCCTCATTAAACTGCTACTTCCTCATTTCTTGTGATTGTGAGGGAAATTACCCTTGCTATGGGCTCATCTTAGTATGTGCATTTGCATGTGATGAAGTCGCTCCTGGTACTCTTTCCAAGCAGGCATGCCACACCTAACATGTGCATGCCTAGATGAGTCTCAGCATACGGGAAGAGGAACATAAATACTCTGAAGACTATCTAAAATTTGGCTTTACCACCTTGATTATCAATGGCATAGAGAAGCCACAATGCGTTCAGTGCAATGTTGTTCTCAGCCCTGAATCAAAAACATTGCTGAGATACAAAGCATTCAGAACACTCTAAAAAGGATGTTGAGTTCTTTCAACTTTCGAACAGTATGATTTATTAAAAAGAATCACTTCCTGCTTAATGACATCGTTTCTGGCCCTAGGTCTTAAGAGGGGTCTTGACAGGTTGTCGTACCTAAAAAGGGGGTCCCAGTGCAAAAAAGGTTGGGTACCACTGCACTAGCAGCTGTATTCACAGGTTTGTGGGAGAAGGATTTGCAGTGATGCAAATCCAGAGGGCCCAATCCTATCCAACTTTCCAGCACTGATGCAGCCATGGCAGTTTGGGGGCAGTCCCAGAGGCCTCTCCCTCAAGCTTACCTCGGGGCTGCATTGTGGCTGCATCATATCAGGGCTGGAAAGTTGGATAGGATTGGGCCCTAAATCTGCTTTACCAGATGAGATAGTGGGGGAAGAGATATGAGAGTGCCGATCCCAGGGGAAAATGATATTCACAGGCCATCTCAAGGGGCAGTTCTGGCCACAACCTTCTCTAGAAGAAGCGTTAACACTGAATGTGTAAAAGGATGCTTATTGATTGTATCGTATTCATTCACATCTCATGACACTTACATTTTTCCTTTCCCACCCTTTGTGAGGCTGCTCCCCCCTCTTTCATTCTGCATGGGACATATCTCTAATCTGTGCTGTTTGGGTGGAGGCAGATGATCATCTTGAACATGGTCTCACAGCAGCTACATTGTGACTTGTGGTGTACAGAGGCTTTTGCTTTGTCCACTGTTGCTCCTGGCTGATCCAGCAGGCCTTGTCTGTGCAGAAACAGGCACAATGTGCTTGACCCCAGACTAGTGGAACAAGTGCACCAGGCCAAGAAGGTGCCTCCATTATATTGCCTTCAGTGCTTCCCCAAACCCCTTGCTGTGTGTGTTAAAAAGATGATAGGGTAGGGCACAGTTGGGGAGGCTGTGACACCTTCATCTCCCTTTTGTCTCTGGCAAACAGGGTTGCAAGGTTCCCAGTACATTTCTGAAACCAGCAATCCTTATTGGGCTACGTATTTCTTTCTATAATTACTGAGATCATATTGGGACAAAAATCAACAAGTGTGGACCTTCTACGCAATGCCTTGTTCATGCCATTTTCTACTTTGGGTCTGAGTTGGCCACTGTTGTTTACACCGGTGGTCTCCAAACAGGAGACGGCTGCTTCGTGTTTAACATAAGAACATAAGAAGAGCCCTGCTGGATCAGGCCAAAGGCCCATCTAGTCCAGCTTCCTGTATCTCACAGTGGCCCACCAGGTGCCCCAGGGAGGCATGAAACAACAAGATGCTTGCATCCTGTTGCCACTCCCTTGCACCCGGTACCAGTAGCCCACCACCTTTGTAAGGAGGTTGCACAATCCATCATTGCCTATAGCCCACGATGGACCTTTCCTCCAGAAATCTGTCCAATCCCCTCTTAAAGGCATCAAGACCAGATGCCAGATGTGTTTCACTAGGGAGGCCACAAAAGACTCCAGCTCCCAGGGGTCTTTGCGGCCAGGCTCCCACACATGGAATGCCAGGCGCACGGCTTGCTGGGGCAGCAGACGCCCCCAGAAGCAGCTGTCCACAAAGACCTCTGGGAGCTGTAGTAGGGGTTTTCACGGCTTCCCTGGCGGAATACAAATAGTTGCTCATGCTAGGGAAGGTTAGGAGAGGCTCCAGATTCAGCCCACAGGCCAGAGTTTGGAACCCCCTGGTTTACACTCCTGTAATGCTCCCAAACCAGTTTGGCAATAGAGAGCCCAAAGAACCATGTCCACATGTCCACACCCTACAAATGCAGGAATCTGAATTGCTCTCTAGTCCTCTGTCTTCTCCAGTTGGAAGGAATTCTCCAAGACCAAGGCCGTTCCCAGGCTTGGGACCACAGGTGTCAAGGATTTAGGAGCTTCTGTTTGTAACAAATAGGCTTTGAGCCCTGTGGGCCTTCTGTGTAAGCCATGTTGATTCTCTCACACCAACTCTCTTTAAAACCTGCCCATCTCCAAGTGTCTTTGATCCCAGGAATCAACTCACCTGCAATCAAGGAATGAGATGAATCCAAGCAGTGGGTAGAGTTAAGAATCACCTTCATGCAGACCCAGGATGCCCCTTCTCTGGAAACCCCCTTGCAAAAATTGGCCATGGCATTCACTCCACAGCCAGAGTGCCCCTCCCCTTGCATTCAGAGGACTCCTTGGAGGATCCCACAAGGGAGCCATGGCTTCCCCTGTGCTGTCTTCTTGAGGAATCAGGCAAGGGCCATTAAACCACAACACCTTTCCCAGAAGGAGGGGAGGAGCTGGCTGCCTTCAACTCTTCAGCAGCTAGAGAACTCCTTGCGCAAACTGCTGGTGCACCGCTTTGCCTTGAATGCTGGGTCTGGCCCAGTTTGGTCTGCAGCACTCCTGGGAGCTGTCTGTGGTCCTGACTTGTGGTCCCTGCAGAAATGCCTCAGGCCTTGGTGGGCAAGCTCTTGGACTGAGCCCACACCATCCTTTTGGTCCCCATTGGCTGCCAGGTTAATTGTGACTGCTCTCAGAGCCCAACTGGGCCAAATGAGATGTGATGTTAAACATGTCATTGTCTATGGTTTATTTTCTGTTTAAAGATGGGTGGGTGGGCGGGGACTAATGTAGACTGAGACCGTATGGTAGGGGTTGGGTTGTTTAACCCCTTTCCTTTGCCAACCTCCCCATGGTGCCATGCAAACAAATGGTAGAGAATCCATTGCAACTTGAGTGCGACACATTTTCAATGGAAAAATGGCCAGGAATAAAGAGTCAAACATTCCCCCTCTGTGTCCCAGTTTTGATCCTGATCAACCTGTTCCTCATCCTGCAACACACTGCTTTTTTAAAAAACTGCAAAAGTCTTTTCATCCAATTTGGCCCTAAGAACACAAGACCTCTTGGAATTCAAATGTTATTGATTTGTAGCCTACAAGACAAAGAAAACATGAGTGAGCTGGTGGCTGCTGGAAGACCAAAGGGGCGTTTGCTGCTTCAATCTGCCACCCTCCCCTAATGATAGGAAAGTGACTCCTAAGGGCTGTGAACACCCCTTTGAAAGCTTTTGGAAGATACAGATTGGCCGTCTCACCTCAAGGTGGGAAAGGCGGTGTGGGTGGTGAAGGCATCGCTTGGGCCAAAGTGGTTGGTGCAAAAGGAAGAGGAGGAGGAGAGAAAAAAACAGGGGCAAGACCAGGATGATCGTCTCATGGGACAGGACTGGAGCAGCTTGATGCCTCCAAGTCTTTGTTTGCAGATTCCTTTGTCTTCGGAGGGGCCAATGTCACATCCACAGGGCACTTTGGAGAATAGGTTGAGCAGCCTGCCTGGCTGTTGTTTTGGGTTTCTTTGCTTTTGAGTCACTTGCCATACAAGCAAGGGCCAAACAAGGCCCTCTCCCCTCCCCTTTGGCCTTGTTCCTTTTAGTTGCACAAGACAGCTTTTGTGCTGAGCTCTGCCTTGGCCCTGCCCCACCCTACTAGGCGCTGCAGCCCAAGTCTAATCCCCAGTAGCATACCTGGGCCAGCAGTGCCCAGTGCAGCAGTGCACTGGTGCAGCTATGAAACGGCCAGGAGTGCAGGTGCACCCATGTACTGTGTGAGTAGCCCTTCCCATGTGCCATCAGAGCCATTCTGGGCAAAACCATCCCCAAGTTTTGAATTGAAATCAACACTGCAAATTCCCAAGTGGAAATTGGCAAAAAAATAAAATAAAAAAAAATTGCCTGTCATGAGGATTAGTGACAGTGCAATCCTATGCAACCCTACTTAGAAGTAAATCTTATTGAGTTCAATGGGAATTATTTCCAGGTAAATGTGTATAGGACTGCAGCCTAAGATAAGGTGTGTGAAGCACTTTAAATGCTCTAACGTTAAGTGCTAGTTGCTGTTGTTGATGATGATATTAATATTAATATGAAGAAGGAGGAGGAGGAAGTGTCATAAACATTGTCCAATCAGGATCATAACTGGAAAGATTGTTCAAAGAACTATTAGAAATTCTCAGCTCACATGCTTTGATCCATTGAACATGGATCAGCAGACAGACAGGCCACTGATTTAAGATCTGGGATTAATTTTGCACACTGAGTTCAGTAAATCTACACGCACACAAATGGCTTTTACTGGTTCAGGATGCTCTGCTCCTTTTCAGAGGCATAACTGAAGGGGGGGTCACAATGTTAACTTTTGCAGGCTGCTGAACTCTGGTGTAAGGTGTCCCCTCCCCCTGGCCCTCGCAGTCACTCAGAGGAGGCAGAGGTATCTTGTCCACTTCCCTCTTCCTGCTCTGAATGGCTGGAGGGTGAGGGGACACTTTACACCGACAGCCTGCAAAACTGAGCATTGTGATACACCTCCAGGTATGCCTATTCAGTCTACAAACCATACCTTTCCTTCCCCTTTATTATCTGGATGACAAAAAAAAAAAATTAAGGAGCCATACCTATGGAAAAGCACATTGTATTAAAAATAAATCCATCACATTGCATATCGAAGACAGGTTTTTTTAAAAAAAAACAAACACACCCCAAACCAAACCCCAAACACACACACACCAAATGAACTTGATATCAAGTTCTCCTCCTCCAGCTAGGAACAAGGGCTACAGCACGGGTGCTAGAAGCTGTTTTTTCAAAGCAGAAATGTGTCATTGCATGGCTTCGGAGAAAAAGTCATATGTAGCGATTTAAACAGCAGCAATGGGCACAGCGAGAGGCGTTTGCAGGCAGCAGGAGAGGGCAATGGCATCCTAAGATGCCTGCTGTCTGTATACCTCTTGGGAACATTTTTGTCTCTCCAAGCAACTGAGAGTGAAGCAGACCTTCACCCTGGAAATTTTACCAGTCTTGTGGAATGGAAAATCTTTCGGCTGCCCCCAGAAGTTCTTTTAAGTTCAGAAGTTAAGTTCAACTTAACTGTTGCTTAGGTTGCTTCTCCAGAGCTTCATGCCCTACTGCAATACCCTTTCATCCCACTGCAGTAAGTTCCACTGGCCATGTGGAGAAAGTGCCTTCTGTTAGTTAGTACTTCATTCTTCCTGCTGGAAAAAGAAGAGGCTTAGGATTTGCTTGGAGAGATGCTTGCGCTTTGTTTAGGAACTACGTTGCCACCCCTTGGAGGCGTTGATAGGGCAGGGCAAACCTGCCAGACAAGAGCTTGGTCAGATTTTCAAAGTCAATGCAAGAGGATCACCTCTGCCTGCAATACAAGAACATGCAAAATATGTTTGACCAGAACACCCCCCCACCCCCCACCCCCCAAAAAAACCCAAACAAAAACAAATGCAACATGAGTGCGCAACACTCTCTCTGACTCTCTCTGAGCGTCTCATTCCTCCGGCACTGCAATGGCTGGAGGGAAGTAAGAATTGTTTTCCAAGGCACTCAAGGCAGCCTATCTGTAGCCTCCATGCAGGGGCCTGCGGGAGGAGCGACCATCCCCATAAAATAAAATGTAAGCAGCAATGGAGGAAGTGGATGCCTGATGAAAGCTAGAAGCACTCAGGCAGTTGCATGGTTACTACAGGAGAGAAATGCAGTTTAAGATGTCAGAAAGGGCAAGGGAGGCAGGTTTTCGTAATGGACTATGATTCCCTAAGGTCCAACACACCACTATTGAAATATATACAAACATAGCATTTGCTGTAAGTATTTTCTTTGTATAAACCTTGCTGTACATACTGTAGCCATGTTATCAGCACAGGGCAAACGGTTCTCCATTTGCACCTTTGACACGCATACCTGGTCCATGCCCTTTTGACGGCCTATAACAATAGTCATCCAGGAAGGCCAACAACCACCCAATCTTTGCTTGATCCAGCTTGTGCTGAGGGGTCTGGAAAGGCACCTAAACTTCAGGTTCTGTGATGCCATCAGACTCGGCCCTGATCTGCCACATCCTGCCTTGGCTCTGCCGACTGGTCTCTTCAAGCACAAGGTGGCAACTTTGTGATTACAGCTTCGCAGCCTGAAAATGTGCAGGACTAGTGATCTGGCGAGAAATAGGAAGACCTCCTGGGGAATAATCATACCTTAGAAGAAATGTGGGGTTTGAAATACAGGGACAAAATGGGGCTGTATACATATATACTGCACACCTACAGTTTAGATGGAGATCCCATGGAATGAACTGTTCTAACAACATATATAGAAACCTTATCAGTGTTGCAAGAATCAAGAACCTCATTTTCATTGCTACGGGCAGGAAATTAAAGTCATATCTCTGCTACAAACTGGTCCAATGTCACGGGGCCCCGACCCAGGCACTGCGGTATTGTGAGAATTCTCTGTATGCAGATATTATGATACTGCAGCCAGGGCTTCATCTGAGGTAAAGGTCAACAATGGTCCTCTCCTCCCCGAAGAACCTCTTTTTACTGCCAGAGTCTAGGCAGGAAGAAATTGATTTCTTTCCTAGATCGTACCATTTCAGGCAGCAGCTGCGGGAAATAATCTCAAGGAATGCTCAGCCCTATAATGAGCTCCCTGCACATCGAACAGCTGTATGTCAGACGGAAGGGCAGACCGGAGCCCATCTCCATGACATGCTGTTTTTCTATGTGCAGGGAGGTTTTTGGGTGGGTGAATGGGGAACCATTCAAACATGTAACCCCTCTACTTCCTCCTGACATGAAGCGACAACAGTCCTGGAGAAACTACTCAGCTACTTCATTCTCTGGAAGACGTATGGGAAGAAATGATCATGCACACTCTGAACATTCACAGTGTGCTTTCTAATCACTGCCAGCTAAGTCCGTCCCTATCTAAACATCATCTAAAGCTAGAAAGTGAACCCTGACACCCTTGCCCTTTTTTTGCAGAAATGTAGTACTGTCAGAGGAGCGGGGAGCTGAGACAGTGTAACTGGTTTTTGTCTCACCAGTATGCAGTGGAGATGAAGCTGACCCTTTTTACAAGAAGCTTAGAAAAAATACTGAAACAATTTTTCTGAAGACAAGAGAGAATTTAAGATCTGACTACACTGCAAATATAACACAGTTTCAGACCAGATAGGGCCCAATCCTATCCAACTTTCCAGGGCCAATGCAGCAGCAATGCAGCACTGAGGCAAGAGAACAAACGTTCCTTTACTTTGAGGAGGCCTCCATGACTGCCTCTCCTCCTATGGAGGTAGCACATGTCCCATTGGCATGGCCACACCAGGGCTAGAACGTTGAATAGGACTGGGCCCTAACTTTCTTTTTCTCAGTCAAGGGACCTTGGAAATTGAAGTTCGAGGAAGGCTAGGGCTCTTAACAAAGCCTCACAAAAGCTACAATTCCCAGAGTCTGACAGAAATCACAGCGCTGAAACTGGTTCCGGACTGATTTATGCCTGCAGTGTAGCTGTGCATGGAGTCTCCCAGCGCATGATGGAGTCGTTCCATTGTCACTTCAGTCCCATTCCGTGCTCCCCACGGACTATGTGAGAGGAGAACTCGTATTTGTCATGACTCCTGTGGCCACACATGTTGCACTCAAAAGGGTCACGGAAGCCATGGCACCCCATGTGGATCGTGAACATCACATAATCCAAGAAGAGGACACGACAGTGGTCACATCGGTAGACCCCAATAGGTTCGCCTTCCTTATTGAATACTTTCAAGATGTCACGTGGACAAATGGCTGGTGGCCTGAAGATGTCATAAGCCCTGGGGTGTTCCTTGAAGGCCAGAAGCCCATTACGGGCCTGCAAAGGGAGAGGGGCAGCTTGGCTTTGGTGGTAGGCATGATTCTGGCGTTCCTCATGGTTGCTGTCTGAATCCGTGGAATCTTGGCCACTGTTGTTTGGAGAAAGACCTCTTTCAGAAGATGTGGTCTTCTCTCTCAGCTGGGCATGGCCTTTCTCCACCTCCTGCAGGTTGCCATTGGGCATTTCAGCACGGGTGAGTGCAAGAGGGTACAGGCTGCTGATCACGGGTACCATCTCAGAGGTTGGGGCTGCTGGAGTCTGTACAAGTGGACGCAGTGCTTCTGCACCAAGGTAACCAATGGCATTGTTGATGGCCTGATCCATCATGCAGCCTTGCAGCATGGCGTCTCTCTCCTTCTCGTACACAAAGCTGGGACTGTAATTCATTTCAAAGCTCGGGCGTTTCTCACCTATGGGAAAGAGAAGGCGACTGAGGAGTTAGAAGTCAAGTGGGGACATGAAGGCATAAAATGATGCATGGAATGGAGAGAGTGGATCAAGGGAAGTTATTTTTCCTCTTGCACAACACCAGCATCAGGGGGTATCCACTAAAATTGGCTGGCAGGAGACTTAGAAAGCAGAGGCAGATTGTCTGTGAGACATGAGGTGGTGCCTGCTATGGGCACCGTTGGAGGGGCGGGAACTCTGGGTGCCAGTTTCGGCCGCCCTCCCCTGCACCCATTTGGGTCCAAATTGGAGCGTTTGCAGACGTTGGTGGCAGCAGAGGGGGTGAGGCGGTAGCACTAGAGGCACAGTGATACAGGGGGCGAAATCCTGATGTCACCTCGCCCCTGGCAGCATCAGAGCCTGGTACAGCTCTGTTAGAAAGGACCAAAGAAAACCTTTTTTTAACCCAGCGTGTAATTGGCCTGTGAAACTTCTTGCCGCAGGATGTTTTGATGGACCTCCTGGCCTATGAGTCAAGGACCACCTGGCCTAGATGCTTTTCAAAGGTGACTGGACAGATTTATGGACGAAAAATCTATCACAGGTTACAAGTCATGATGACTGTGTGCAACCTCTGGGTTTTAGAAGTAGCCTATCTCTGAATGCCAGATGCATGGCAGTGGCAACAGAAGGCAGGTATCTTGTTGTCTTATCTGCTCTCAAAGGCATCTGGTGGTCCCTTGTAAGGTTGGGACTACACTGGAGCCTCTGCAGGACAAGGGCACGTTCATGTCCTTGTCCAGGGGTAGACACCAGCTGCCTCAATGGGCTTGCTCGGATCTGTGCCTGCTGGATAGCAGGTGCAGGTCTGAGCAAGCCGCACTGGCCAAATTGGGGCTGTGCGGGTTGGGATGGATTGCATTGCGAGAAATGGGAGCCTAGTTGGTGCCTTTTATATCGTCGTCATCATCATCCTCCCTTGTGTGATGCAAATTATGCTCCAAAGGGATATGAGAGACACTCTCTTCACAGAATGGTGTCATGCCCCCTGCATTGAACAGTGGATTCAGAGTCTGATCTTCATGGGACAAATGCATCAGAAGGATTGGTCCTGGGCCCAGTACTGGGCCTCAGCCTAGGCACTGAAAAGGAGCCTTCAGAGTTAGAACCTCGGGAACCCAATTCCCTCAAGGAAAAAGCCCCTTCCATGCTGGGAACCTCACATTCTGCAGTACCTGAACAGCAGCAGACCAAGTGGGACTTGATGGAAAGAACTGGCTTCAGGTCAGAAGACTAAGCACAATCCTAACCTGGAGTTAGGCCGGCACAGTTAGCCCAGGAAAATTTGGCTGGCACAAGGGCCACTGTAAAGCACGTTTGGACCATTCTCTGTGTCAGAGAGGCCAGAACACAGACGTGCGCCATCCTCCCTGACTCCGGGAGTGGTCCAAATGCACATTACGCTAGCCCTTGTGCCAGCCAAACTTTGCTGGCCTAACTGTATCTGTCTAACTCCAGGTTAGGATTGTGCTCTAACTCTTTAAGACTCTGCACCTTCTCAGAGAAAGTTGCTCATTTGAGGTTCTACAAGATTCAGCTGTTTGGCCTTCCTTGCTACGCTCTCTTTCATGTCCCAAGGTTCCTCTATTCGTGGTCCGAACATGACAACTGTGCTGGTGCATTGCCTGGGTGCACATATGTGCACATGGAGAAGGCAAAGGAGGAATCAGAGCTCTATTGATCCTTGGAATTCTCTACACATGGAAGATGCACCTGTGGTGGGTCTCAAGAGCAAACTTAATGCTGAGATTGTCCTGTTGATTCCCCGTTTTCAAGTACTGAGTTCTGTACCCAAAACTGATTTCTGCACTTGTGTCAGAGAACTGTAGAATCATGGAACATGATAGGCCTTTAGGGCAAGGCAATGGATTTGTGCTGACAAGGCCTTTTAAATCGAAATCCTCTGAGCTAAATGAGAGAAACTTGAACCCTTGTGATATTTATCACTGTGAGTACTATGAGTCAAGGACCACGAAACTTGCCAGATTGTACTGCGAATGGGGTGAAACCAACCACTCACGTTTCTTCAGTAATGTGCCCGAGAGAGTGCTGTTAACTCTCTGCCAATCTTGTGATCCATCTGTGGGTTAAAAGGAATTTGAAAAAGAAAAAAATCCCCGTGGCATGACATTTCTTTATGACTCATAATGCTAGTTCTAGAAAAGATGAATCAAAGAAAATTAGGCTAGTTTCTCAAGGGATGTTAAGAATTCTTAGTTTTTGTTTTGAACTTGTGGATATGACTGACTAGCAAAATTCTTGCCATTATGGTGGACAATGTGAATACAAAAGGTTTTAGACATTACGAGGATGCTTGGCGAGTGCACTGTGTCTCTGTGCATTCTAGAGGGATACTCCTCTCGCTCTAGAAATGGCTGCCACTGAAAAACTAAGAGCAGGCAGGCCAATCCTAACCAGCACTGGTGCAGCAGGGCAACTTGGCCCACATTGTATATAGTGCTGGGAAGTATTTATTCCCTTACCCTGTGTAATGCCTAGTCAGTGCAGTGGGGCTACTTGGTTCTGTGTCTGCCAAATGGCCAGTGCAAGTCCAAGCAGCTCCTTGTCAAGCATTCAGGCCTAGGAAGGGGGATAGGATTCAGCATGCACCAGTGCCGCTGATCCCGCCCCTCCTGGCCCTATTCACCCGTCTCCATCATCCCCATTATATCATCTCCTGATTAATTACGTGATTCCCAATTTGGTTAGGAGCCACTGTAAGAAGTGATTTTGTGTGTGTGTGTGTGTGTGTGTGTGTGTGTGTGTGTGTGTGTGTGTGTGTGTGTGTGTGACACCAAAGCTGGGGCAAATAGGGATAATAAATGGGCATGGAAAAGCAAGATCTAGACAATGTTCTATTGATATCAGGAGGAGACTTTGAAGTAGGCTCTAAAATCTCCTACTAAAATAAAGGGCACTCAAAAGCACTTCACTAAGGCTGGATCATGATTTTTAGGATTTGGGGAAAATATTGTCCCCACTCCCCCTTCATTTTCAGCCTCAAAATGGAATCCTATGAACATTCTGTAAGTCCTAGTTGCACAACGCTAAGGACAATACCTTTTGACTGATTGGGACCAGAGCATGGACGGAAATAAAAAAAAAAGGATGAATGTCAAAGCATCGCCTTATTTAGTTGCTCATTTATTTTGGCTGGCCAAAAAAAGTATATAACACATGCGAATGCATGCCAAATCGAAATAAACAGAAATAAAAGAAAAATAAACAGAAGAACACCAACAAGCTTTGTGGAAGTTTGGATGAAATCGGACGAAAGGGAAAAGCATGTGGATGAAATTTGAAATATAATGGAAAATTATATTATAATTTATATATAATTGAAAACAACTAAAAGAGCAAAGTGATGAAAGTCAAGTGCATGAAAGCCAAGATTTTGCTGTATTGCAGTAAGGCAGCTTCAAGCAAAGGAGTCCTTTCCAGTAGGGGAAGTGTCCACTAGACACTAGAGTAGAAGCAACTGCAGGGGTGGCGCCACAAATTGGGGACAGGTGCCACATGGGGACAAGTGAGAGGCATCATGCAAGACCCAGTGCACAGCTTTGCCCTGGGGCAACCTGGTTCTGGCACTGTGCAACTGACTGGGGGAAATGTGACATGCAGTATACCCCTGGGGGCTCACCCTGCCATCTACCATTCCAGCGGCATATCCAAAAAGACACAAAAAACTGAGAAAAGCGCCACATTTGATGCATTCTCAGAAACCTTGCAGGAAGGAGACAGAAAGGGCTAGCGAGTTTCTGCCCAGAGGCAAACCCTGCCCTGGTAAGTCTGAGTCACTTAGGACAGTCAGGAATTATGGTTTCCACCTGCACATTTGTAGCCAGTGGGATCTCCTTAACTGGGTAACAGCAGCTGCACACCCCCGCGTGCATCAAAACCAGGTGGCAAACCACAAGATGACCCAGAAAACTCTGGTGCAATTTTGGCTGCAATCAAGAATGTGGCATTACATGTGTGTGTGTGTTTTTAAAAAAGCCCCACAGTGCACGTTTGTGACACTATTTGAGGGTGAGGGCAGAAGTGTGGATACTAAAGAATTTGAGAACTTTTTGTTCAATTAACTTTTAAGTGTCTCAGTGCAGTTTGCTCACCTCCTATCTCTGCAGGAGGGATGAACGGAGAACTTCATTTTCGACCTTTCTCTCTGTAGCTTGTAAACTGGACTTTAATGGGCAAAAAGGCTTTTGTCTTCTGACAGTGCAATCCTAGCCATGTCCACTCAGAACTAAGCCCCATTGTGTTTAGTGGGACTTACTTCCATGAAAGTGTGCATAGAACTGCAGCCTTAATTGCCCCGGCTGCCTATTTAGTGGCCTCCATTAAGCCAGCTTCTTCCTATATAATGCCTGTATTTGTAGTCAAAGATTGCAACCGGGAAACCTGAATTTGCTCCTGGGAGCTATGCCTAATTCATGCGCCTGGCGTGTGTATTGGAATGCCACTATGTTTGCCAATATGTGCTTGCTTGGATAAATTCCAGAGGGATGGTCACAATAGTCTGATGCAAAAAGTGTAGGTTCTTAAAGATTCCTAACTCTCCTCCGACAGAACTAGAGCTCCCAGCATGAACGAATGACTGCTAAACCAGTAAACATGCCCTTCAAATGGCTTGTGTGATACTCTGTTCCTGCTTAGTTAACTTTTTTCCTCCCTTGCTCAGTGATATTAGCTGATATCTATGTCCTTTTAAACTATTTTAAACTGTATCATGGAAGTTATCAGTAGGACAGAGGAAATGGATTCTCTTTGCCCTTACAGTAGCTAAAAGACTGACATTGAAAAATTGGATAAAAAAGTGCGGCTCTACTATTAGTCAATGGATTGAATGCCTTTTGACTTTACCAAATTTTGAGCTTACAGACGATAAGTATGAACCAATATATTTGTGGATATTTGGAAGTACTAGAAATATACATATAGTATGGCATATCATCAATCAATCACTAGTATTTATATACCGCTTTTCAACACAAAGTTCACAAAGCGGTTTACAGGCAAATAATAACATTAAAGTTAAATGGCTCCCTGTCCCAAAAGGGCTCACAATCTAAAAGAATGGAGAACACCACCAGCAACAGCCACGAGAAAGACACTGTGCTGGGGTGAAGAGGGACAATTGCTCTCCCCCTGCTAAATATAAGAGGACACCACTTGGAAAAAGTGCCTCTTGCCCACTTAGCAAGGGTAAGTGGTATATGTATTGGGGTAAGTGTATATGTATTGGGTAAGTGTATATGTATTGTACTACATATACATAGGGGTAAGTGTATATGTATTGTACTATATACAATAGTACAGATTACGTAAATATATTTTAGAATGTTTTTCCTTCCCCCTCCCTCCTTTTTCCCCTGAAAACAGATATCCAGCCTAACCCTATCCAGGATTGGATTGCCGGCTATAGTGCATTGTGACAGCAGAAGGCACTTCCACTGTTGCAAAATGGCCACAGAGAGAGAGAGAGAGAGAGAGAGAGAGAGAGAGAGAGAGAGAGAGAGAGAGAGAGAGAGAGAGAGAGAGAGAGAGGAGCACTCCGTCGGTGGCCATTTTTGAAGCACCGCTACAAGAGGTAGCAGTGCTCCACCTATGCCAGTAGGCCCTACCAGGCCTATCAAAATAAGGCAGCAGTGGGTGCCAGGGAGTGGGGAGGGAATAAGTGAAGCTGGACAGGGAGCTGGATAAGGCAGGGAGGCTGCTGAAGGAGGTAGAGCCGGCAGTGATGGTGCTTACTAGATCCTACCCACTATTTTGCAAGCCTCCCCATCTCCTTTGTCTCCTCAGACTAATTCCCCTTTCCCCTCTGAAGCCTCACGATCCACCCACACCCTACCTGCTCTGAATATGCAGCATGATTATTTCTGATGCAGCTGCATCGAAGGGGAGAAGGACAGGATCTCAGTTTTTCTTTGATATAGTTTTAAAAACATATAATTCAGTTTTTCTTTGTAACAGTTTTGTTCTGTTTGTATTTTTTGTATCTTTTAATGTATTTTTTTCCTCACAAAAGATGAAAAAAAGAAAAACCCAATGATGAGGGGGGAAAAGTCATAAGAAATCAAAGTGCATGTGTGCACTGGTCCACAGAGAAGCGTCAGGGTGCAATCCTAACCTGGAGTTAGGCCGGCACAAAGGACACCGTAAAGTATGTTTGGAGCACTCTTGGAGTCAGAGAGGCCAGCACACAGACGTGCACCATCCTCCCTGAGACTGATCCAAATACGCTTTACGGTGGCCCGTGTGCTGACCAAACCTTGCTGGCTTAACTGTGTTAACTTAACTCCAGGTTAGGATTGCACTCTCAGTGTCAAAATGAAGGAAGAAGCAAAATTAGTAACGATGAATGAATTAAAGGTGTTTATTAAGCAGGTTCCGATCTAGGCATTTGGACAGGGATCCTTTTCTTTTTCCACTCCTAAGTAATTTCCGCAACCCCGGTCTCCCAGACAGATGTGGGGGCTGAACTGTAGCCCCAGCAGTGGAGAGACTGAAAGTGGATGCAGCAGCTGCAAGGGGGAGGGAGGGAAGGTAGTTGGCCATTAAGCTTAAAAAAGAGTTCTCCGTTTAGAGGTTTGCTTATATTTCTTCACCTCTCCAACGCCCCCTTCCCAGCTTATTCTCTAATTGACTAAGTACTGAATAGGCATTAGTAAAGGATGGAACATTTTGGTGGGCAGAGGGGTTTGCTGAGGTGAAGGAAATGGTGTGAAGAGATCTTCCTTGGTGGGAGTTATGTGGGGCATGCATCAAGTTAAAGGGGTTGTCTTGCTTTTTCTTTTTTTTATAGGCATGGATGGCTCATCCAAAGCCCACAACAGACCTGCCTGGTTATTGGTGAGCATGTATTTTCCCTCCTTTTCCTGTGGTAGTTCAACAATGCTGCTGGTTGCCCATGACACACTTTTCTGACATGCCCATGACATTGGGGGCTGGATGGGGTCAGGGTGATCCAATGTCAGAACCACAAAGGAGGACGTAGCACCACAAAATGTAGATATCCAAGAAAAATGTAGGTCGTTGCACAATAAAGCCAAAAAACGCTCATATATATTGATTTGGGGGTGTCTTGTTCTCCTTTAATGCAACCCAACGAACGAAGGACAAACACATGGGAAAGTGGTGTGGCCAGCTCCTCGTGAGGTAGGTCAACACCATGTCTTGAAAGGTAGGACATGGTGACATTTACCCAGGACAGAAAATTGAAATGTGGGGCGTTCCCTGGAAAAAGAGGATCACCCTGGATGGGATGGATTTGGACAGAGTGGCACCATCACCACTTCTCAGAGACTCTGTGTGCTACTTAATGAAGCTCAGCACATTCAGCCATTGAACACTGCTGGTTGGAGAGGAGAACATCTGCTTAGCTTTTTCATATGTAGAAGGTCCCAGATGAGTCTTTCACAGTCACTGTGGTGAGGCGTTTAATGTGTCGTACTAGGACCAGAAAGCCCTGGAGCAAATCCTCAGCCAGCCTTGAAGCTCAATGGCTGGCCCTGGCCCAGTCGCTCTGCTTCTCATCTTAGCTCATTTTATACAGTTGTTAGAGCTATGGCTGCCTGTGAGAAGGGAATTGTGCTGGGCCAGCTGTTTCTTGGTGAGAGCAATAGGCCGTTTATCAGCCGTCGGGAAGGCATCGTGAGGCCAAAAAGACAGACTGGACTTGAAAGTGTCATCTGAATGTAGATAGTTCTTGTAAGATTAGAACTCTTTGTGATTGTAAAAACCCTTTGGGTTTAGAAATGCCTGCCTATGTAAACCGCCTTGAATTAAAGTCAAAAGAGCAATCTGATGACCAAGAAAGGCGGTATATAAATATTAAATATTAAATATTATTATTATTGTTATTGTTATGCGAATAAAATGGGAGCAGGAGGAACCCTGAGCCCTTTGGAAGAAGGATAAGATATACATGAACTTAATAATATATTCAAATGGTAGGTTGTGGAGGGCCTAAAACTCAGACACGTCCAGTTAAACTCGGAGATCTGACTGACTCTGCAGACAAAGAAGAATTGCCAGCACCTTCACAGTGTTCTTATAATATTACTATAAACCTTTCTGGGTGCACAAACTCATGCTGAGCCCTTATAATATTCCCCAAGGCCCTTGTGCAGCAAGACTGCACAAGCCTCAGGAGCTAACAGCCAGTGCAGCATTCCCGGGCACAAGCCTTTTCAAAAGTTACAAACCAGCGCCACGAGCTGCTTTGCAAGGTGGCTGACAACTCTTGTTTGTAAATACCTGCAGCAGCTCTCCTGGCGATGATGAACAATTATTCCCACTCTGCTTTTGCAGTGTCTGGGAAAAAAAGAATTAAGGTCAGTTTTATTTTTATTCAAAGACGTTTAAAAAGAGAGAGGGGAAGGGGAAGATAATGGCAGTTAGTCCTAGGATCTTGTAACAAGATCAAGATCAATGGCAATACCAGAGATCTGTTTGCAAAACTGTGGCAAGCGCCTGTTTAACTTGGGGAGAGGGGAGAAAAGTGCTGGCCTTGGGCATCCTTGTATCTGAAGCACAAAATCTGCCTTTTAAAAAAAAAGTGATATGCAGAAATGGAGGTTGAGAACATGAACTGAGCATCTTTCGGGGGTATGATACCCCGTTCAACTGCTTCATACTCAGAAGACTGATTCTGGGGCTTGATTCACTAAGGTCAGTGTTTCATGAGGGCTACAAGCTAGAATTAGAGTTGCCAGATGACCAGGAAAAATACTGCTTGGCCTGATCCTACGTATTTATCAGCAATTCAATTTGCAGAAATAAACTGATGAAGTTTCACACGGCATGGAGATATATATGCTAACAACCTCTACCTTTAATTGGTTTAAATTGGCAGTTGCCTTTCACGGCGTTATCTTATGCTCTTACCACCTGCAATTGATACAAGTAGCATAAAATCACTCTGCTAATAGAAACATGATAAAAATGTTAATAATTAAAAAATACAAATGCTACAAATACAGCTGATACTCGCATATTGTTAACGCTATTACTTAATCATTCATTGAATAACTTGGGAAAGTCATTAGTCCTGTTGACATTCCTAATATTCCTTTCAGCACTGCATAAACACATTTTTATTTTCTCAAGATCCTTTATATCTTGGAATTCTGAATTATTTTGGAATTCTGAACTGCTTCTGTGTTCTACATGTGAATGTTTGCATTGTTTTATTGTTTTCCTGGTTATTAGCATATGTTATTGCATCGCACTTTGAAAACCTTGACTGAAGAGTAACTAATAAATATAATAAATTTATCATTTTAGTCCTACACACAGTTGCCCTGATACCCAAACACAAACACAAAATGGGTGCAATTCTACTGCTATGGCTGATTTTGATTGATTGATTTTGATTGATTGAGGCCATTTTTAATCACTTTTAATCATTTTTAATCATATCTATATATCTATACATAAGCTATCTTTCCCTCCTAGAAATCAGCAGTACCTTTAGTTCATTTAACTGCACGTTTGTTTGAATTTTTATTACTGCAATCCATTGTAAGTTGCTTTGAGGGTCATTAAGTCAAAAAGCTATGTATGTATGTATGTATGTATGTATGTATGTATGTATAAATAAATAAATAAATAAATAAATAAATAAATAAAATAGTTATATAATAATTTATTTCAATTCCAAAAAGGTACCTATATTGAGGTTGTAGAAGTATGTATAATACTTTTTATGTAATAATGTTTATGTTAAAGTTATGTACAGTAACTAACAATTCAGTAAAATTGGTTGACAACCTGAACAAAAACAGATTTCCACAAGGCAGATGGCATTTGCTGCATGGTGGTACATAGTATGAAATAGGGTATTATATGCAGAATGCCATGCATTGCCCTATAGGGATCCACATACGTGTAGTCCAATAGCTCTGCTACATTGTTCATATGCCTCCTGGATCTCAGCTACATACTTGAAAAAGTGCTCCTGATTTAAATGGAAATAAATCTACTAAGTTCTGGCAGGCACTGGGCCTCCAACACGCACCCAGACTGAAACCAGCTCATTCCTCATCATGAAGTTGCATTTCAGTAGAAAAGGCGAGTGTGCATTTGCTAAGGACTGTGCATTATGCTGCCCGCTCCACTGAAAAAATAGGGGAGTGGTAAGGCACACAGGGCTCTGGATGTGAACAAATGCCATTTCCTGCATGTGACGCAGGATTCATTCCTACATCTGACAGAAAGGCAAGCTTTGAGATCAAGCCTTACAGAAGATCTAGGCAACATTACTGCCCTTCCCTTAGCCGTTGCAAAAAGAGGTTTCATTTTATAAACTTTCTTACCAATAAATTTCTGGGGCATGGAACTTTTCCGTTTGGCTACGTTGCTTGCTAAGCGGTCCAGCACAAGTGCCCGTTCAGTCCCCATCTCTGTTTTGCTGTGCCGTGCCTCCACGCTCTCTAAATTGAAAACAGAAAAGAGAAAAATCAAACACAAGGCGAAAGAGACACAGAACAGGAAGCAAGGGAGGGTAGGACATAGACTGTAGTTGCTTACAAGGCTTGCTCAGGATAGCTGAATGGAACTTGCTATGGTGGTTTCCCCCACATCTCCCTCCACCCCACCACCCCCATCTGGTTCTCATACCTCTTCTTCACCCCTGTGGTCAGCAAAGCTGGGGGACAACACACCACAGATCCAAACCTTGCAATTCTCAGACTCATCAGGGAAAGCAAAGAACCTCAAAGAATTGACATCTTGATTGTACACTTCCTCTTGCTAATGAACTAGCTGGACGTGGTAGCTGAGCAGAAGGAGATCTTGTCACTCCCTCCCTTCCCCCCTCCCCAACTTTCCATTTGATTTTGAGTAAGACTGCAAGACACCTGCAGACAGGCCAAACACTTAAAAGGCAACTAACTGCAAAAGGGAAACATGCAGCCTTTTGATTGCACTAACGTGAATGTGCTAAGAGAAAAAGCCATTTGATGAAACATGGACTTTTCTTTCCCCTGCACCTCCCTTCCCCCATGAAGGACATCTAGAGCCCAATCCTGTCCAACGTTCCAGCACTGAGGCAGCCATGCCGGTGGGGCATGCACTGCATCATGCAGTGTATGGTCAGTCTCTGAGTCTTCCTCAAGGTCAGGGAACATTTGCTCTCTTACCTTGGGGCTGCATTGTGGCTATATAAGTGCTGGGAAGTTGGATAGGAATGAACCCCTAGACTGAGTTGTTTATTTTATTTTAGCAAACTGTACAGAAGCATTAAGGTTCAAGGCATATTACATAATAGCACAATGAAAAAAGACAACAGAGTGGCCTGGAGGTTCATATAATCAAAAAAAAATTATAGTGGGGGAAAAAACAGAGAAGGGGAGGAGAGAAGCAAATTCTAACAAAGCATAATAGGAGGAAGATTGTGCAAGTGAGAAAAAAAGTTCCATACAATTGGCCCCACCCATTATTCACACACAGCCCTTCGCTGCCATGGGTCACACCACTGAGAAGTGGCTCTCACGCAGCTGCCGCTTTGTTTAACTTGGGAATGAAGCCTTAGGGGCTGAGCTACTGGCTTCAGGGAAGGGGTCTTGAGCAAGGACTAGGAGGAAGATTGAGAGAGGTGGCAGTGAGTTGGAGGCCTAGGAGGAGGTTTCAAGAATAAGGAGCAACGTAATAGTGAGAGTGTATGGAAACCTCTGGGGGTTGTAGAGCGGAAGGAGCAAAAGTCATGGGTCCATGGATTTACATCTGGATAGAAGGGAGACCACAAAGGGCTTTGGATTGAAAGCAAGAGGACAGGGACGTTAATATAGTACTTACTGCTTTATATGGTTTACTAACTTCAAACAATCATATAAAGCCAAAAGTGCAGGAATAGTTGACATGGACTATCAACCAGCTTACAAAAATAATATTAAGCTAAAATCACATCATCGACATCGTAACATAATGTCAAGACTATGCTTTTCAGAGTGCAATCCTAACCTGGAGTTAGGCCAGCACAGTTAGGGCAGCACAGTTTGGCTAGCATAAGGGACACCGTAAAGTATGACACCGGAGGGTTGGGAGTTCAAGACCACGCAACAGAGTGAGCTTCCATCGCTTGTCCCAGCTCCTGCCAACCTAGCAGTTCGAAAGCACGTAAAAATGCAATTAGACAAATAGGGACCACCTTGGTGGGAAAGTAACGGCATTTCGTGCGCTACGGCATATAGTCATGCTGGCCACATGACCACGGAAGCTTGTCCTCGGACAAACGCTGGCTCTTTGGCTTAGAAACGGAGATGAGCACTGCCCCCTACAGTTGGTCATGACTAGACCATTCAGTCGTGGGGCAATCTTTACCTTTTTCCTCCCTGACTCCGAGAGTGGTCCAAACGCGCTTTACAGTGTCCCTTGTGCCTGCCAAACTTTGCTGGCCTAATTGTGCTGGCCTAACTCCAGGCTAGGATTGAGTCCTCAGTTGTTTACATCTCTCAATCCCAACAGAATATTATAGGATTTCTTTTGTTTACTGTGCAATTGTATGCATGTTTACTCAGACATAAACTCTGCTGCATTCCAGTTCAGTGTATAGAATTGCAACCTCAATTAAATTGAGGTTAAATTGCAACCTTAAACAACAGCTGACCATTCTTAAGACAAGACTCCATCAGCAGGTCTGATCTTACATCAAATAAGGGTCAAAAATCATGTTCCACCAGGTACCAATGTCATCTAGCAGAGTAGTTTTCAAGTGGGGTTCTGAAGAGCACTGGAATTCTGGAAACAGATCAATGCCAAGATTTGTAACAGAAGACAAATTTTGAACAGTTGGCTTGTTCTTTATGAACAGTTAGCTTTTTTCTTTTCTTCTTCTTTCTTTATGGATTTCTCCCTGCAGCATGAACGTGAGACGGAATTTTGGGCATGGCCTGGTAGCGCAGCACTATTTATGTGGAGAACAGGAGGCTTTGACAGGCCTGGCGGCAGCCCCACACAAACAAAAAGGTCACCTTAGAACCCGCCATAGAGTGAAGCAAGCACAGGAAAGAGCTGTATGGTACCTTAGAGATGTATGAATTCACTGTGGAAGAAACATTCACGGGTCAGAGCCCACTTCGTCAGGCATTCTGGCTCATGAAACCTTATCAAATTTGTTCATATGTCTTCATTAATTTCCATGCATAAAAATACAATAACTTCAGAGCACAATAATGAAAGTAACCCATTGCACTCTTTTACATTAAGCGGAATTATGATTAATCTTCCCTCTTTCAGCATCATCCATACGCAAGCGAACGAGGCAGGTAGATTTTCAGGTTAAAAACATAAGAGCTCATCTTGTTTGTCTGACTAAGTTACCACAAGAACTCTGTCATGTTTGATTACGGAAAAAGACTATTCCTTTGGAAAGCCCTCAGTAATGAAGCAAATTCGTCCTTAAAAACAAATACGGCATCAACCACTGAGACATAATATAGTGCCTTGTACAAAAACTGCAGTACCGTAAGTGAACCCTTCCGCTTGTTTTGACAACTCAATTTTAAACTTGCCTCAGACATATTTGAATCGGCACTGAAATTAGTCACAGAAAGGAACCTCAGGTAGGTTACTTAATCTGCTGGCTTGCACTGTACACTGCATTTTGAAACCGAAGGCAAAGAGCCATCAAAGCACCCCTCTCCCAAATCACACTATGAAAATGAGTCAAAATGGATGAGCGGGTGGGGACGCAATTAATCACTGCTGTGGCTGTTTCACTTTTAGGACATTATCCCAGATGAGAAAAGAATGTCTGCCACGCACAGGGCGATACCGACGCCGAGAATCTGTTGAAGCGCCAAAAATTCATAGACTGGGGTGGTGGGTGATGAAGTCAGTTTCCTGGGGGGGAAAGTTAAAAAGCACTTACTAGCCCTTATGGTTACGAATAAATGCTTGCAGTGCGTGGGAAACGTCTGCCAAAATCTCTGAATGCAAATACACAGATTGTGTTTCTGTTCCCATAAGCTTGTTCACGCACATGGATTATGCTGAATCAAGGAAACAGTCCTCCAAATAAAATTGAGGACTCCTACTCACTTCCTGGCAAATAGAAGGGGAAGAAATGGAAGCAGTGACAGACTTTATTTTCCTGGGCTCCAAGATCCCCCAGATGGTGACTGCAGCCATGAAATTAAAAGACGTTTACTTCTTGGGAGGAAAGCTATGGCGAACCTAGACAACTTAATAAAAAGCCGAGACATCACCCTGCCAACAAAGGTTCGCATAGTCAAAGCAATGGTTTTCCCAGTAGCAATGTATGGATGTGAGAGCTGGACCATACGAAAGGCAGAGCGCCAAAGAATAGATGCTTTTGAATTATGGTGTTGGAGAAGACTCTTGAGAGTCCCCTGGACTGCAAGGAGATCCAATCGGTCAATCCTCCAGGAAGTCAAGCCTGATTGCTCCCTGGAAGGACAAAACGTGAAGCTGAAGCTCAAGTACTTTGGCCACCTCATGAGAAGAGAGGACTCTTTAGAAAAGACCCTCATGCTGGGAAAGATCGAAGGCAAAAGGAGAAGGGGGCGGCAGAGGATGAGATGGTTAGATAGTGTCACTGAAGCGATGAACATGAAATTGGGCGAACTCCGGAAGCTAGTGGAGGTCTGGGAGGCCTGGCGTGCTGTGGTCCATGGGGTCGCGAAGAGTCGGACACGACTTAGCAACTGAACAACAACAACAATTGAGATATTAAAAAAGGGAAATAGAAAAGGCTGTGGGACGGGGGAAAAAAGAAATAACTCTTTTCTGTACAAACAGGATTACACCTAAAAAGAAACTAGCACTCTCTTATTACTGTACAACTTTCCAGGGGTATTTCACCTATGAATCTTACATTGCCTTTGTAGACCAGCCTTTTAAAGACCATTAGCTATTGCTGGGTGAATATTCAAGGATAAGGGGAGCGTAGAATAAAAGGGGACACGGGATGATAAGTCTACAGATACTGCAAGAGAAGTGAAAATAGTTTGGAGGGAGTAAGGAAACCTCACATGGGGCATAGGGCAGGAAGATCTGGGTACTATCGGACAGCCAAGAAGGGAAGTGAGGAGAGGAGAACCATTTCCCAATTCCTTGCCTTCGAATGGGCATTTTTTCTTTCCTCTCTCTAACCTTTGGCCTTGTGTTTTAGCCACGGCACAATGGCGTGCCTTCTTGGGAAGCAATTTAAGCTGCTCCCTGTGCGTGACTTCTATTGCCCCAAGCCCACAGCTTCACATTTTTTTTTTTAGAATGAGGGGGTATGGTTAACAAAACCTCAGAACTGCAAAGTGAGACCTGAATGAGAGGCATTGCTTCCTGTCACACCAAATGATGTGGTCACTACGGGAATGGCGCACGGAACGAGAAGACAGGTTAATAACCTGATAAGAATCTCTCATCAGGCATGGGAGCCACATTTGAATGATGTGGCAGGACTTTTTTTTCCTTCCCAGCCATGTGGTCATAAGTGTTAACCTTTTCACCAATGACAAATTCCAGAGGAGTCTTCAGGCAGTCAAGCAACGATGAGGTCTCTCACAGGAAACAAGCAATATACAAAATCCTTCTGCTCTCTCACTCCATCAAGCTAGATTCTGGACCCGCCCCCCCCCCACTGCTAATGACAACTTGCATTTTGGTCCATCTTTGGGTAAACAAAAAAAATCAATATATGCGATTCTACGTTGTCATTAATTTATAATTTCAATAATGTCATTATTTCAGCCATGATCAAGTTGTAATCAGGTTGGAGCTGATATTAACACTGACAAATATATGAAATTCACCCCCGGATTTCATCAGGTGAAATTTGAAATGAGATCACTTGACAATTTCTGCACTTGGAGTGCTTAAGGCTGCAAACTTTCCTGAGAGTTCGCCCCATAGAACACAGTGAGACTGACTTTTGACTAAACATACATAAGATTATGCTTTGTTAGAATTTGCTTAAAATCTTTTGATTGTCTTGATTTGGCAGTCATTAAACATGAAATACCATAAGCTGCAAACAACTAAATACCACATACCATTCCATACCAGTGATCAAACATAATCAAACACTGAAACCCATTCCATGCCAAATACTAAAAGAATTATGACCAGCTATTACAGAGGCCTTATTATTGAGGGACGTGGTGGCGCAGCGAGTTAATCCGCTGTCGCTGGGCTTTCAACCGCAAGGTTGGGAGTTCGAGACTGCGTGACGGAGTGAGCTCCCGTTGCTTGTCCCAGCTCCTGCCAACCTAGCAGTTCGAAAGCACCTAAAATGCAAGTAGATAAATAGGGACCACTTTGGTGGGAAGGTAACGGCGTTCCGTGCGCTACGGCGTAGAATCATGCTGGCCACCATGATCGGACAAAAACGCCGGCTCACAGGCTTTGAAACGGAGATGAGCACCGCCCCCTACAGTCGGTCATGACTAGACCATTCGGTCGTGGGGAAACCTTTACCTTTATTACAGAGGCAGCAAATACTGGAGCTAAACCATACCAATTGCTGTACTTAAAGGAAAGCAATTATCTTACATTATCAGAATTATCTCTGTTTAATCATCCTGAGCAACCCTTACTTGCCATGAGTCACCAGGAATGGCTCTAGAATATGCTCAGTGGGGCAACAGTCTACTAGCAGGGGTACCACAAGCAAAACCAGCAAAAATACAAGCTATACAAACAGATACAGCTGTTACAGGCTGATAACTAAATTTATTCTGAAGAATATTTAACATGAACATTTGTAGGGGAGAATTTTGGGGAACACATTTGTTCCAAGTTCTCTTTAGGCTGTACGTACTTTTTTATATAGCCTTTTCTGAAGGTGTGGTGCCCTACACATTATTTTTTTGCATACTTATATTCCCCCTTTCTCTTCCCTCATCTCTCTCATTTCTTGTTGACCCTAAAGGTCGGGAACTTTTAGGCAGAGTATGTTCATAATTTCTTTGTGCAGCACTTAAGCACAAGCTGACTAAACAATAATGTGAATATTAACCTCCAAGTAAAAACGCTAAGGGCACAAAACTGGGAGAGGGGTCTGCAGTGTAGGAGACAGTCTCAGGCATCCCAATCCTAACCTGAGCTGGAATAGGCAGGCAGGCTGGCCTGTGTCATATCTAGTCCCGGCTAACAAGCAGCTGTGGCACAACTCTGAGTAAAGGGACATATGTCCCCTTACTCCAAGTAAGGCCCCAGCCACCTATGGTGCTCCTTCGCAGGCAGCACAAGCTAGCCTAAGTGCTGGTTAGGATTGTGCTCTAACTATGGTTTAGACCCCTTACTTACCTAGCAGGGAAATAGTGATAGCTGGAACAATTACCCACCCACCCTCCAGTTTGGACACCCCCAAACTGCCATAGGAGCACACTTCCTCTGACCTCAGTCTCTCCTCCCCCTCATGATTGCTTTGAGGGCAAGAGAAGGTTGAGAAGTCTTGACTTCCCTTCTCTCCTGAAGTGGTGGGTGGCAGAAGGGGAAAAATGGGCTCAGAGAAAGAGTCCACTGATCCCATTTCTGTTCCTAGCTGTCATTTCAGGGGCTAGTGGGGTTTGGGTCCACCACAACAGCTTTGGAAGAGAACAAGAGAGGGGATGGAGGAAGAGCCACCAAAGAGCCTCACGGACACCACACCTTCCTCAACAAGGAGATAAGGAATTGTCTGTTCCAGTATCTTCCTGACAGCACTCCAATTTAATTCAGACTTTTCTGCATCAAATTATTTTTTAGGAGCTCACCAGCTTCACCAAGGCCAGCACTCTGCAGATAGGTTCGACATCTCTCTTTGTGTTCTTCCAATGAGCTTCTTTGCTTATAGCTCCGTCCGCAGAATTCACACTTGAATGGTTTCTCCACTAGAAGGAAGAAGCAGGTAAACCAAGGGACTTTTATACCCTGCCTTTCCATGATCCTCCCCCTAAACTCCCCTCAAGACAGCATAATACTGCCTCTACTTATCGTTTGCATAGCATTTTTCAATGCACAAAGATGCTTCTCATGTATTATCTTGATGGAATCCGTACAAAAACCCTGCAAGGTTGATATTGCTATCTCCTTACTGCTGGGGAGCTGAGGCTGAGAAGGATAATTGTATATCAGCTCTCAGTTGAGACTGAGAAGGATAATAAGTGATAATTTAGGGCAGATTCAAATTAGAGAAGGCAGCAGCCCAGTCTCTTACAGCCCAATCCTATCATGATGTTACAACAGCAACACTCATGTTCCACTATCATCAATGGTGCAGAGCTACTGTAAATGATGTGCCACTGCTGGGCGTAAGGGAGCAGCCAGTGGAAATGACTAGAGGTTCTCCATGCGTGCCAGCAGCCCACCCAAGCTGCACTGGAGCAGTTAGGCGGCAGAGGGGGTCCAGGGGATGTTCAAGGGAGGGAGTGCGCTGGGGGGGGTGGATTTCAGCAGCAAGAGTGGATGCCTGAACCCATCCCTGGTTTTCCAACCCACTCTGTCTCTTTCCTGGACTTATACCAGCAAAATAGCTGTTGCGGGTCCAAGACGACCCATAGGTAGGGATGGCTTTTTTTGGGTGTGTGTGTGATATTTTCCCCAAAATGTCTTGATTAAAATAGCAAATTGCGGCATTATGTGTTTTTATTTTTCATTCTAAGTCCAACTTCTCATTTGTATTAATGTTAATTGCTTTAAAAGTACCAGGTAGACTATCACACTTTACAGGTGATATAGTGTCAGCAGATGCAGCCACAGTGTTATTTCTAATTGGAAACGTAGTCTATTTTAATTTCTGGAAAATAACTTAAAACCCCAAAATGTAGTGTTTTGTGTTTTAATTCCGATAACTGCCAAAAGGCGATTATTAACAGCCAAAAAGCTGTTTTCAACCAAAAAAACCACCACCCCCCACTCAGAGGCAATCAGGCAGCCTACCTGGAGAAGTAATTTTTTTCACTTACTTCTTGCATCTGATTCCACACAACAGCATGCAGCGTTATGCTGTGTTGGAGTGGCTGCATGCTATGGAATGGTGGGGGATAGGATTTGGCTGTTAATTACTATGCTACACCAGCTCTTATTGAACGGAGAAGGCTCACAAAGCATAATAAAAAAAAAAACACAATAAGAAAACCAGGACTATTAGATATGAAAAGAGACCACCAGCTTTTTTTTTAAAGACACAGCAATAAAAACAGCAAGCATCAATAAAACAATAACATAAATGAAAGGACTTGGAATAAATGTAAAGTAACACAGTAGGGATGTTCTCACTAATAATTACTTTATTTTATAGTCCTCCCTGACAAGCAGAGTGCTTAGAATCTTGACACTGTTTATCTTCAGCATGTGCAGGACTGATCAGATTTGCACCAAGGGCTGGAAAAATCCCAAAGACCTAGTTGAGGAATTCACATTCCACCCCCGTACTATGGTGCGATAAGAAGTGCTTTGCTGTGGGTTACCAAGAAACAGCCAAATCCTATCTAAGTTCCCTTGCACTGATGTAGTGGCACTAGTGTGGCTTCTGTTGCATCCTGCGGGGGAATTTTGACTGCTGGAGATTTCTGTGAGGCAGGGGCATAGCTATGGTGGTGCATGAGGGTGCAATTGCACTGAGCAGCTAGTTTTAGAGGCAACAAGCTGAGCTTGACTCTAGTGGCCAAAACTGTGAAAACCTTGGTAATTATGAATAATACTATCATATATCATCAGAAAGGTAATTTAATACAGAATGCAATGAAACAAACCGGAATGTAATATCCTTATTCTATCAAACGTTATGACCAAAAAACATAGAATAAAAATATAGATGACATGTAAAAATTGTGGTTTGTTAAAATTGCAGTTTGTAGGAATAATACTGTCATCTTATATATCGTTCGATGCAGAAATTCACGCAGAATTTAAAGAAGCAAACCAGAATGTAATATCTTCATTATATCAAACGCTATGGCCAAAAGGTCCCAGAAAACAAAAATACAACTTTGACATCACTTCCTGTTGTGATGTCACTTCCAGGGCATCGTTTTGCCCTATGCACCAGGCTACACTTTCATTAGCTACGCCCCTACCATGGGGCAAGGGAACACTTATTCCTTTGCCCCAGGGTAAGCCCTTGCAGCCTCAATGGGGCTACTCAGGGCTGCACCAGTGATATTGCTTGTGCAAGTCAGCATTACCCCATGTCAGCAGATCAGGCTCGGGGAGAGGAATAGGATGCAGCATGTGCTGGCACTGTGAATCCCACTCTGTCCTGGTCTTACCCCTCCTGCCCTACCCCATTCTGTTCCCTCGCACCTTCCCCTGCACTGCCTGATGGGAACTCCCTGCACTGGCACCTGTGAGAAGGCAGAAGCCTTCCTGCTAGAGAATGAGCTATCACAACATGCTATATGGCACATTAGTGACGACACACTCCAGTGGAGTGCTCACTCTGCCGGCTCAGCCTCCATAGGATTGTGCCATAAGTTATGATTCATAAGAATATAAACCTGCTTGCCCCTTGCAAAGTAATCCTGTGCCTCTTTGCCTTCGGTGCCTTTTTCACAGGCCTTTCCTTATCTCTCTCCCAGCTTCTTGTTTCTCATTGCATTGCCTCTTCAGCCACTGTGCTTTGGGGCTAGTTGCTCCATAGCTTCTCTACTCCCAAGACTGTTTCAATCTTCAGTATGTATCACAAAGTTATTCCTATCACTGGAGCCTGTATGAGATTTTAATATCAGCCAGATTGACATCCTTCACTTTTCCTACAGAAACTGGGCTGCAAACATTCCAACCACTTTGTTCCCAGTGAGGCTCAAATGTTCACTGATAGTGCTATGTAAGTGCCTATGATGATGATGATGATGATGATGATGATTCATGAACATTCCATGCCATCACAGTAGCTCAAGTAAACAGCATCAAAGGCTTCCACAGGCACAATACAGCTGGTTGTCCCGACTAGCCATCAATTCTCTTTCCTTATAAGTAAAACGAGCTTGCTTAATCACAGTCCCTAGTATAGGTGGAATAACTCGGCATCAGCAGTTTGATCAGCTCATGTGGTTATTCGACTCTCACACAATCTCTGAGTGCAAAAAGGATTACTCATCACTATAGGATGGTAACAGGCTTGGAAAACAAACTAAAAGAGAAGAGGTTGAAGGACCTGACTGTTCATGCCTAGGGAAAAACAGTGATGTTTTTGAAGCCACTTACCAGAATGTGTCCTTAGGTGACCTGTGAGGGCATCTCTCCTTTGACAGGCATAACTGCAAAGGTGACATTTGAATGGCTTTTCTCCAGTGTGAAGTTTAACATGGCGGAGAAGGTTGCCCTTTTGAGTAAAGGAGGCACCGCACTGGTTACACTGGAACGGGCGCTCGCCTTCAGAGCAACATATGGAGGAAAGAGCAACATGCGGAGATAAGAGGAGGAAAAAGCATTAAATGGCTGTTGTTAGGAGAGCACATTCTCTTTGCTAAAACAATCCCCAGCCCACACACAGCCAGCTCTGCCCTAATAGGATCAGGTAGAGTTTCCACTTGTGTGCAGCTACTCAACTGTAGTACTAAGAAGGAATTGTAGAGTGACTTCATAGAGCCAAGGGGAAAAAAACTAGCACAGTGTTCCCCAAATTTCTGATAGTTGAGGCATGTTTCACTCTTAAGCCCAGAAGGAACTACTCAGAGGACCCCATTCCTTGTGCTTCTGCATGAATCACTGTTCTGGCCATACTTCCTAATTGGACATGCCACGTCCTGCCTCTATATCACCTTGCCCTGACCCCACTTGACAGGGTGTTGGTGGCCAAAAAGTAATTACCTGTGTGGCTGCGTTTGTGAACCATCAAAACATTGAGGCTGACGCAGGCCAATCCACAGATGTCACAACTCATCTTTCCATTAGTGGGCCTGATGAGGTCATATGGCCCAGAATGTCTCTCAAGCTCAATGCTTTCATACTCTCCATACTCCCGCTGGCAGTTATAAAGGATCCTAGGTTCTCCACGGGTTTCCATTTGTCCAGGATTCAAAATAACACCTTCCTTTTCAGTGTATTCACCCTTGACTTTCAGCACTCCATCTTCTGGGGGTGGTAAAAGGGGCAGGGGAGACATATCATAAAAGTGAGGAGATTAGTACAGTTCAAGATTCCACAGAAAGGACATCACCCTTTTTTTAAATAGAATGTTATGTTTGTATGTTGCAATCAGAATGTAGAAATGTATACATAACAGTAGCAAAAAAAATGGCCATACTGTGTCCTCCAAATAGACAGCACGCAAAATTGTTTCCTTAGTTTTTCTGTTTGCGTCTTTTGTGTCTGTTTCATTACCAAAATATGGACACATTTCTATTAGTTTTAAAATTTACTGGAAAAGTAAAATATGAAGGGTCATTCAGGCCAATATCACCTTGTGACACCTACTTTCTCCAAACTTAACCCTCTTATTTCACAACCACCGATTCTATTAAGAAAAGAGAAAGATCAGAAAAAAAGAAGGAAGAAAAGGATGGAAAAAATGAAGCAGATGAGAGAAACAGAGGCAAGATGGAACTTTCTTGGTTTTGGAGTGATCTGATATTGGAGAGATTATTACAATAATTCAATTAACTACGTCCAGATAAGTAACTGATGTCAAGGGCATTTCTTCCATTTTTCTTTTTGCATTGATTAATCCAGATCTCGTCTTATACCTTGTGATTCTGGAGCCTCTTTTGATTGCCCAAGGTGAGGAGGAGTTCCAGATTTCTGAATGGCTGCAGGAACAAGATGATATTCAGTTCACTACATGCTACCAAGGTCCAGGATATATTAATGAAAGCCACCAGGCAGCAAGCTTTAAGCAACTATTTAAGGTATGTGACCTTGCATCTCCAACTCACTGCTTCTGAACTTGAAGGGAAAGGGGCTGGTTATTTATACTGTACTGAGGTTTGGCCGCAAATCCCTAACAGTATGTAGACTCCATTGGCACAATTAGGACTAACTGTGTCTTGGTGATTTTAATCAGAGCACAGATGGGGCCAACATTTCATGTATTAAAAATAAATTTAAAATCAATGTTAAAAATTGCGCAAAGAAGCATTGTGAAAAGAAAATAGATGAGTTATTGTTCATGACAACAGCACCACATAGTCCCACTAAAGTGTTACACCATCTATCATGGTAGTAATGTGGACAGAAAAAATGAATGAGCTAGCATTGCCCACAGCTAGGATTTGCGCAGAGGAGCACAGAAAGACAACAGAATTCAGCTTCCTAATGCTTAATCTACATTATATACACATTTGTGTAACAGAGTCCTGGTGGGATTTTTGAAAATGAAAAAAGAAGTAGGCAATTTAGAACAGAGGAACAATGGTGTTAATGGAAGACAGAAGAGTACTTAACCCTTGCACAGCCAGGTGGTTTTTTTTTTGGGGGGGGGTCAATATCATCCATGTGCATCTAGAACCCTGCAGCATTGTACACGTACACAAGGATCAAGGGATCATAAGCAAATCTCAGTCTATGTATGAGTCAGAAACGTGAGTGATGAGTCAAAGGCAAATGCACTTTGGGGTTGTTCTAGCAGAAGGGTGGAGGCAAGACCTAAGACGGTCTTATTTACCATTTCGGTTAGAATTTGCTGTGAAAGGTTGTCCTCAAAGTTTTCTTTTGTGGATAAATATTTGCCAGACTAACTCTAGCTATTCAAATATTCACAGAATACTAGTGAACTGAATTTGATATCCAACAATATATGTTTGGCTATTGATTTTTCATGATTGATGTATTTCTTCTTGACTGACTGTAGCAATGTTGACTATATCCAATAATTGATGTGCAATTGTGTCTAGGAATCCACCAGCAATTGATAATGTGCAATGGTGTATTTCAGTAGTTCAGGTGATGATGTACTTGGCCATTCCTATGAATAGGCTGCACTTGATGATCCCCCCAATGTTTCTATTTGATTCATATGCACGATTCATATGCATAAGCATGTGGGGTACCAACAGGTCAGTCCACATTACAAGGGTCAGATTCACAGAATCAACAAATCAGACCCCTGAAAAAGAACACTGTCTAGGTGGTAGCCAACCAACTGTACAGTCTGTGCTAGGTCTTGGGATGCTCAAGCACCATCACCAGCCTGGACGTGGACAAATCAGAAACTCTAATCCAGCCCTAATCCAAGACTGGAGCTGTACAGTCCAAAGATTTGGTAAGGTTTTGGGTTAAGAAACCAAACTGCAAAACCAGTCTGACCAGGGGCAAACAATGGAAGAAACAATATAAATTTGGGTACACTCCATGGGAAAGGATGCTTCTCTCAAACAACTTTAAACTAGTGTGATCACCCAAATGTGTGATTGCCTGCTATTTTATATGAATATGTCCAGCTTGTAATGTTTTGCCGAATGTGGCATTTTCCCCAAGGAGTTCTTCTCTGCTTTTAGAATGTTAAGTCAGATTCTGAGCGTACAGAGTTTTCAGGAGACCAGGCGCTCAGATTAGAGAGCACAGGGAATGGGGACACTAACAGCCCCGTCCTCTTCTGTCCTGGCACCTGGAGGAACAATGGCACTGAAATGGCCACCACTGTATCTTATGCCTCTGGGGCAGGTGCCAGAGCCTCCTTGGGGGAAGGGAACATTTGTTCTCTTCCCCCATGTAATGCCCTGGTTGCCGCAATGGGTCTTCTTGTATCTACACCCACTGTTTGCTCCGAACTGCGGCGGCCGTGTAGGGCTCCACAGACTGAGGCGGGGTAGCATTCAGCAGCAGACTCCGCTGCCATCCCCACCAGATCCAATCCTTCCCGCTTTTTGCTGCTTGCTAGCTGAAGGCACTTGCTTAAGAGCATCAATGACCGCGATAGTGGGTGCTTCCAGGCCACTGAATACACTACATGTCCTTGGGTGGAGCTGAAGAAGCAGCAGTTTGGCAGTTGGATGTAACCAGTGAAGGAGAAAGAAGTCTGAATTTTTGCAGGTGGCTGGCAAGTGGGAGCCTTACAAGGGCTCCAAGGGTGTGCTGAGGCTTTCAAGAAACTGATGCTCCTTTCTAGGCTAACTCTGCTTGCCCACTTCCTAGTGTACAGTGCAGACTAAATAAAAGATATGTTACAGAAGGGTCCAGTTTGCTTTCTCCTCTCAAAAACTGACTGCCATAAAAAGTGACCCACAAACATTTTGTACTGTTTGGGATACGGAAGTAGGATGCAAACAGTATCCTCCTGTTCTGGCATTTGTCCTTGGAAACCTTTGCAGATGCATCACACACGTGGACGGTGCTACGTACATCATAATTTCTTTCTGGAAATCATCCTAAGGCTGAAAAATGTCATGGAAAAATGTCCACTTTTTGCCTTTCCTTCAGGCCATGCTGCCCTTGGGTGATGCATCTTTGCCTTTGACAAGTTCTGATAAGGAACTGAAAGGATGCACCTGAGTCTTCCTGACCGAAGCCTCCACCAAGCTCCAGCTGGCGAAAGGTTCCCCCAAGCAAAAGCTTGAGTGATTTTCAGTTTGCATGTAGGTGCTTTAAAAAAAAGAATCTCAACGGAAAAGAGGTGCTGACCGAAATGCCAAAGCGGCAGAAAGCAGAAGCTGCAAGAGAGGAGCAGTTTTATCATAAGCAATAGCACAAGATCCTACATTCATTTAGTGAACAGGCAGCCCAGTTCTATAAGGCTTACCACCAGCACTCCAGGCTTACTGCCAGCTCTGGGTGTCATAAAGCCATAAGGCACTGAAGTCAGAGCCAGTCAGAACTGGACAGAGGGAGGGCAGCCCAAGGGAAGGATTGGGACCAAGAGGAGGGTGGGGATGGTGGGAGACTGTCACAGAATCCTAACTCCCTTCCCAAGCCACAGACATGGATCATGGATCTCCATTAGCCGAGAGGGTTAATGCCTCCGTTTGCCTGAAGATAACAACTGAAGATCTCAAGGTCGTGAGCTCGAGACTCCCGGAAGTCTGTGTGGGCGGCAGACCTTGCAAACTGCGGCTGATTAAAAGCTGAGTTTCAGCTGCCTCGTGGGAGGAGGAGTGTGCTGAACGCAGCTGTGTCTCTGATGAGAGCAGGGAAGCCTCATCAGCCAGCAGATGACAGATGGGTGGTTAAAGAAAGAAGGCTAAATCCAGAAAGAAAGATCTGTTTGAGTGTGGTTCTTGAAAGATAGAACATTCTGTAAATTGTAAAAACCTTCGGGTTTGTGAAAAGTCTGCCTATGTAAACCGCCTTGAGTTGTAATCATTAGAGAAATCTAGTGACTTTAAGAAAGGCGGTATATAAATACATGTATTATTATTATTATTATTAGTTCTCGTCCCTCTCATAGCAGGCACAGATCTGAGTAGACCCATCAGAGCCACCATTGCTCAACCAATGTTCCCTGAAGAGTCCTGTGGGTTACAGGGATGGCCATTTTAGTGCTGCTGTACCTCCAGGTGCCTGGGAAGCTTAGGATTGGGCCCTTAATGGCCAGGAGGGGGAATGAAGGTCTGCCTTGCTCAGCGTCCCATGTGCAGAAAACAAGAGATGATACTGCTCTGGTTTGTCTGGAAACAGCACCACCTCAACCTGGAAGTGTTTCCCATAGAATCTGGCTATATGTCAGACAGCCCAATCCTATCATGCAGTTATGACAGCAGAACTCATGTTCCTCTTCTGGAAACAGTGCAGTGCTGCCGTAAATGGTGTTCCACTGCTGAGGAAGAGAGAGCCACCAGGGGAAACAACTGGTGGCTCCTCATGTGGGCCATTAGCCCACCAAAGCTGCACTGGAATGGGCAGTTTGTTGATAGGTTGTGGGAGGACTGTGGGAGATCCAAGGAACGTAAGAACATAAGAAGAGCCCCACTGGATCAGGCCAAAGGCCCATCTAGTCCAGCTTCCTGCATCTCGCAGCGGCCTACCAGATGCCTCAAGGCACGTGCATCTTGTTGCCACTCCCCTGCACTCTGAGATAGCCTAACTCTAAAGTAAGGAGGTTGCACTAACCATCATGGACTGTAGCCTGCGATGGACTTTTCCTCCCGAAATCTGTCCAGTCCCCTTTTAAAAGCAAGGTGGGGAGTGGGCTGGAGGGGGCGGATCTTGGTGGCAAAAGTGCATGCCAGATCCTATCCCCACATAACTATTTTCTGCCATTGTTTGGTGTGCTGTTTTGTATCTATGTACATGACACTCTCTGGCTTGCCTTTACGTTTCTAAGCAAGAGACAGCGCAAGAGCACAGCTGCAGAACAGTCAGCATATATGACATTCAATAAAGAATTTTTTTTAAAAAAAAAGCCAGGATGTATAAAGTCATCTTGATAACAAAGGAATTTAATCATCATAATGTGACGAGTTAACAACGTATCTGATTTCCTAGACCAATTCAGAGATAAAGAGCCCTCATCCTTGCAGATGTTCAGTCAGCCAGATGGGCTCTCTCCCCAACATATACGATATATATAGAACCTTCATTTGTGTTGCCATCGTTCCCTCACAGCCTCATTTTCAAAAAACTGTGAGCATGACTAAATGGCTTGACAACATTTTGACAGCAGCTAATTAGATTTAGGAGCTTAGAGCAGTAAAGGCCCTAAAAGAACACAACCCATAGTGAGAGAGGAAATTAGAACATACATTCAGGGCTGGGAAGGCAGTTATGGATTAACAACAAACATTCAGACAAAATAGGATCAAGAGAGTGCTTACAAGTCAGGATGCTTAAGGTGCACTCACACTAAAAGCACATCTAAACCAGTGACGTCATTCACTGGCGCCAGCTACCGGAACGCTGCTGGCGCCAGGATCCGGAACGCTGCAATGGACGGGTAAGCTGTAGCTCCCCACCCCCTTGCGGCGCCCGGCAACGCCTCCTTGCGCCCGGAATTGCTCTTTTACAGAGCAATCCAGGCGCAAGGGCGGGTGGGAGGGCAAAAACAGCGCGCGGAGTCTGCCGCGCGCTGTCCCGCTCTCCCCGGAACTACCGGAACGGAGTACCGCCCCGTTCCAGTAGGATGACGCCTCTGATCTAAACCTCTTGCACGCATGAACGTTATATATTTATGGAGTATAAAATGGGCGAGCCACTTCTAAAATGGGCTAGCAGCAACTGGTAAGATGGAGTCAGGGTCCAGTTTTTGGGGGGACGTACCTTTAGAAAGGGGGCTGCAGCTGCAGTGGACAAGGGCTTCTGTTTTTCTCCCATGCATACCATCACAGCCAGTCAGTGGCCATCCCTGGGCCTAATCCTCTCCAGAGCCCAGGGCATGGAAACAATAGCAGGGCCTCCTGGGGAACTCAGGCCCCCACAGCTGTTCAGAACCTGCCTGGATTCCGTGCCAACCCTACAGAAGGTGGTAGACAGAGGCCACGTGTGGAGCTCAAATCCTCTCTTGACTCCTTGTGTGTGTGTGTGTGTGTGTGGGGAGTTAAGCTCTACTCTATTGCCTTTATAGGCAATACTAATTGCCTATAAAGGCTATTTGTAGAACAGACAGACAAAGTAAAGGCCTGGCAACGTTTGTGGTGGTGGTCTTCCTGCCCTCACTGAGGCCATTCCCATAATTGCCTTCCAAGGCGACCACACAAGAGAGGAGAGGACTTGGAACCCTCACCATGAAGTCAATCTTACCCAACACAGGTTTGTAATTTGCAAAATAGTACAGAAAAGGCACAATGAGATTTCTCAGTTATGCTTGAATGCGTTAGTGGGCCCTTCCAATAAATATGTTTTTCCAGCAACATATTTTGGGGCAACAGAAAAAAAAGCTTAACAGTGCAATCCTAGGCATGTCTACTCCGAAGTAAGTCTCAGGAAAGTGTGTATGTATGGTATAGGATTGTTTCCTAAAGGAGGAATGTCTACTGACATCTTGCAAATATCACATGTTTTGGATGAGTAACAAGCAGCACATAGAAGTGGTCATCTCCATTTTCACACCATGTGATCCGAGGGGATATGTTCATTGCCAGGGCCACAACTGAAGGCAGAAGCCAAGCAAGGCAGTAGATCAAATGTCTGTGACCTCCCACCTAGCTAGGCACCACTGATCAAACATTTAGAAATCAGAAGTTGACAGTCCTACTCACCATGTTACAAACTCCTATGAGAGATGGATAGCAGTGGGATGGAAAGTCTCAGAGCGCAATCCTAAACTGGAGTTAGGCCGGCATAAGCTAGGCCAGCAAAGCTTGGCAAGCACAAGGGCCACCATAAAGGGCGTTTGGACCACTCTCGGAGTCAGGGTGGATGGCTCACATCTGTGTGCTGACCCCTCTGACTCGGAGAGTGGTCCAAACTTACTTTACGGTGTCACTTGTGCTGGCCACACTATGCTGGCTTAGTTTATGCCAGCCTAACTTAGTTTAGGATTGCGCCCTCAGTGTCTCATCTGCTGTGTTGATTTCTATTGCTTTTATTGCTTTCTTATTTTGTTTTTCAATATTGTGAGCCACTTTCGGTGTAATTTTTTAATTAAGGAGGTATTAACCAATTCTAAAATAATGTACCAAGGGCTGCTTGCTTTGGGCATACAGTGCTTTTTTAAAATAATGGTAACATAGAGCTGTTTCTCACTGTCATGACTTCCTGCAAAGAATCTTGGGAACTATAGACTGGTGAGAATTCTTTGTTAGAAATCTCTAGCTCTTCTTATAAAACTCCCAGGGCTCCCTGAGGAGAAAAAAAAATGACTGTTAAATCCTTTCAGTATCTAGTGCCCTTACAGTTGGTTTACAGAATTATAATTTGTTTCTCTCTCTCTCTCTCTCTCTCTCTCTCTCTCTCTCTCTCTCTCTCT
>JAJKFI010000047.1:8557032-8568264 GCA_029204185.1 Lerista edwardsae
CTCTCTCTCTCTCTCTCTCTCTCTCTCTCTCTCTCTCTCTCTCTCTCCGTATTTATTACTCCTCACATGAAATACATGTGAAAAGCTCTGACTATTGGGAATCCTAAATGTTACCCCAGAGAAGGACTGTAGAGCTGTTGACTACCATTCTGGATCTGTTGCTTATCGATTCTTACTATCTCTTCTTAGTAGCTAATTGCCCCTACTACTAGCTGGGACTGCCAACCCTCTAGGAGTGTTCTGGAATTTCCTGGAAGTCCAAATGCACTTTATGGTAGCCCTTGTGCTAGCCAACTTTGCTGGCCTATCTGTGCTGCCCTAATTCCAGGTTAGGATTGCACCCTTAGTGACATCAGCTCATGTTGGAAAAACAATTTCCAAGAATAGTTTCAGTCAGCATTGGCAACCATGCTCCCGTCATGAAAATTAGGGCCCAATCCTAACCTGGAGTTAGGTCGGCATAGTTAAACCACCAAAGTTTGGCCGGCACAAGGGACACCATAAAGTATGTTTGAACCACTCTCAGAGTCAGAGGCCAGCAGATAGACGTGTGCCATCCTCCCTGACTCCAAGAGTGGTCCAAACACGCTCTACAGTGGCCCTTGTGCTGGCCAAACTTCGCTGGCCTAACTATGCTGGCCTAACTCCAGGTTAGGATTGCACTCTTAGTCACTAAAGCAGAGATGGAGGAAAGACAATCAGTGGTTCTTTAATCCTCTCCAGCATTCTCTGCCTGTCTGGGGGAACCTTCACAATTATTTAATCAGAGGTTGATTTGTAAGTAACTACTTTTTCCATGAGGAATATAACATGCAGTCTGGCTCTCAGGCCCCATTCACATTGCTGTAGCAAGGTAGGAGCCACTTCCCTATCACTTTTTCTGATACTGGTCCCTGCTGATGCCTATTTGTTGAACCAGGGACGAACGGAGCCCCAAGTGCGCCCATGGCAGGGAGACGAAACCGCGCCCCCAGCACGTTGCCTCGCCCCTGTGCGTTGCCCAGCCATGCCTCCCTGCGCCCAGAATAGCTCCATTTTGGAGCAGAACGGAAGCGAGGGAGGGCGGGTGGGCCAAACAGTGCACGGGTTAGTCTGCGGACTCTGCGCAATGGCACCACGCTGCCACGTTGCTGCTGGCGCCCATGGCTCGTGCCACCCTGGGCTACACCCTTCCTCCGCCTCTGTGTTGAACCCCAAGGTCCATCTCATTGACCCCGTCTCGTTGACCCCAAAGCTGTAGTTCTGACTTATAAACAGTACTGACAAAGTGTGGGGGGGGGATCACAGGTTCAGGCCTCCCTCTCATTTGTGCTGAGGACATACTGTATGCTTCTAGCCCATGGATTTACTGGTGAGGTTTAATTTTGAACTTGTCTTATCTTTCATTTAAATAGCTTGTTTCTAGGGTGATGCCTCAATGAACCCAAACAGACAGTGAGCACCTGGTGGAAATTTCACATACTAAAAATAGCAACAAAACTTTCTGAATTCCCTATCAAGCATGAATGCATATTGCTAATTAGTTCCACGCTCTGGAAAAAAACAAAACATCTGGTAATGTAATAAACCAGATCAGGGGAAAGTATAAGGAAAAGATTTTCAAGGTTCTCTGTCATGGAAGGTCTGAAGGTATCTTGAGCAACTCTATCCCTGATAGTGTGACTAAATACAACATTCATGGCTTTCAAATTTTCTACATTTAAGGAACCCTTTTCTGCCTGAACATTCCTGCTAACAAACCTCTGAATATTGCAAAGGAAAAAAAAGGGTAGAATTCTATATCACATGCTCATTTTATGCAGGATGCTGTCCAGGCTTATTGGGACCCATAATTGCTCCAGGAGAAGCATGAATGTATCCCAGATTGCATTCAAGCACATAATAAGCAAAGGCTAATAATGTTGGGTGAGTTGCCTTTTTAGGGAAGTTTGTCCATTTTTAATGAATGTAACCATGAACATTCTCCCATGAGCTTACAAAAAACCCTGCAGTGCAGTTTGAAAAGCAGTGTCCAAAGGTGTTTTAATGGTCATTGCCAATGAACCTTGGGAATTAAATTGTAGTTCTATCATCTAGACCAGTGATTCTCAAACTTTTTAGCTCCGGGACCCACTATTTAGAATCTGTCCGGGACCCACCAGAAGTGATCTCATGGCCAGAAGTGCTGTCATTGTGGCGCCAGAGCCTACTGCTTTCCTGAGAATGCAGCAATAAGTTTGTTTATTTCTCAGCCATTTCCCAACAGCACAGTGAATCAGAAAGAAACATAGCCTATTTACAACCTTGACACAAGCAACACAACCACACAGCCCTCCCCCTTTCCAGCATCCCATCTTCCCATTTTTTCAATGATGGCTGCTCTAGGTGCTTTGCAACCCACCTGAAATTGGCTTGCAACTCACTGGTGGGTCCTGACACACAGTTTGGGAACCGCTGGTCTAGCCTCAACTGGCCTAGGAGGGGGGGAAAGGGTGTAGCATAGTGACAGAACACATGCAGAAAGATCCAGGTTCAACACCTGGCATCATCACAGTTGAAACAATTTTGAGTCAAGGAGCTGGGAATCACCTCTTAAGCGAATAACTGCCAGAGCAGACAAGCAAGGCCTAGACTGGATCAATATTCAGAAGTTTCATAGGTTGCAGAGGCAGATCTAAGGGAGGGCAAAGCTCTAAGTTTTGCAAGAAGCCTTACCTTGCAGTGGAAATCACTCCTCTCCTGCACCGTTTTAGCCAATTCTCAAAGGGAAAAGCAACATCTTGGCGTTGCTTACTGGCTACAGCAGCAAGGGAGAGGAGGGATTTACATGACAGGGTAAGGCTTCTTGCAACACTTAGAGCTTTGCCCTCCCTGTAGATCTGCCTCTGATAGGTCAGTACAGTTTGCTTTGAATACAAACAGATACACGCACATGCGCACGCACACACTTTAAAAAATATTTTTACTTGTCCCACTCCTCCCCTCTCTCTACTGTCTTCTGAATTATTTTGTAAACTCCCTGGGAGCAAAGACAGGTCTTGTTTTGTTGTATTACTCTGCAGCCATTCTCAGCCTTTTAGGGCTATGGAACATTAGGAGCTCTTCTCAGATTCTACTCTCCCCTACACCGGTCAAAGGACACAACACGAGCAGGAAAACATAAAGTCATTTATTACTGAACACCAAGTCTGTGGTCCCCCTCAAATGTGCCAGGGCTCCCCAGGGGGCCACATAGCCTCCACTGAGAATGGCTGCGGAGAACTATGTTCATTGATCATACTGTTCAAACAAACAATAACAACTTGCATATGTTATGCATGGCATAGCTTCTCTTGGCACAGAATTTTTGTTCCCTTGGCTCAGAATTAAAAAAAAAATAAACCACAGAGAATACAGAACCTATGTGTTTAGAATCAGAAACCACAATCTAAGGAAGGCAGTGTCGGCACAGTTAGCTCAAGTTCCACAACCTTCTTGTGTGTTTTTTTTTTGAAATCCTTTGTGAAATCCCCTATTAAGTGAACCTCTGCAGAAAAGTACTGCTGAGTTTGCTAGATAAGCCCCTCCCCCTAAATTTGTCCCACTAGCAGGACGATGCAAGAGATGTAATATTCTGATAAAGAACAAGGCACTTCCTTTTACAAGCACAGCCACAAGTCCTCGGAGGCGACAGCAGCTGGAACCTCAACTTAGCACCCAAAAGAGCTTTTGGCAGATTTTCCCACCCTGCTCCAGTCTTTTGCCTGCCTTTCTTTCACACCTTTAAAAAAATACAGCAGCATCACACCAGTTAGCATATGTAAAACCTCAAAGCCTGCACATTTCAACTGCACACCTCTTCCCGTACCAAGCATCCAGACAAGGATGGCAAAATAACCTGTAGAATTGGCAAACCACTATCTTAAGAGTTAAAAATTTCACTTAGCAACCTACAACTCTGCAGTGCTTTTGCCACCAGGACTGGTTGCGATGGTGAGGGAGAGGAGCAGTTTACATGGCAAGGTAAGGCACCTTGCAAAACTTAGCCCCTCCCACCATTTCCCAACACCTCTATTTATAGGTCATCGCAAGCACTTTATTGTCCCAGAAACATACAGGCAGCCAATGAAGATGGTGCAATAATAGTGTGACCTGGTCACAGCTTGTGGTGCCAGTCAATAGCCCACTGGCAGCACTCTGTATTAACTGCAGTTTCCAAACAGTCTTCAAAGGCAGGTCCATACAGTGTATGTTGCAGTAGCCAGTCTTGATGTCACCAGTGCATGGTTAACCATCCAAGAAGAAGCACATTTGACACACACAGGCCACAGCTGTCACCTGGGCATACAGGTCTAATGCTGGGTCCAGCAACATCAGTGAGAGCGCAGTCCTAACTGGAGTTAGGCCAGCACAGTTAGGCCATAAAGTATGTTTGGACCACTTGTGGAGTCAAAGAGGCAAGCACACAGATGTGCGCCATCCTCCCTGACTCCGAGAGTGGTCCAAATGTGCTTTACTGTGGCCCTTGTGCCAGCCAAGTGCTGGCCTAACTGTACCGGCTTAACTCCAGGTTAGGATTGCACCTTGAATCACTGATTGGTGGGATTGGTGGGATCTGATCCTCCAATGGGAATGCAACCCTTTCCAGGTCAGGTTGACAATGCAATTCTTGGGAGTTAGATCTCCTAACAGTACTCCTGTCTTGCCTGGATTTTACTTCCGCTACAATAAAGCTTGCAGTCACAGCCAGGTATACATGTTTAAAAATGGGACATGCCATACAAGCAGCAGAACGGAAAAATTTCCATTGGTAGCCAGGCCCATATCTTATGCCTGCAGAATGAACGCACCTGACTATAGTGACTATCTCATGGCCAAGGCAAGTTCAGTTGTGGCAATCCTAAAATGACATCACAGCTTGGGTCATGTGTCATTCAGTGCCCGCTTCACACATATATTACTCTTTCAAGCAGGTCACTTCAGTGCAATGGCCAATAGGCATTTACCAGTGCACAGAATCGATTTATAAACATATAAATTGGGCACTTATTCTTCTTGACAGCATCTTCTGTGAAAGAAAACAACACTTCTCACTTTTTAGCAAAAGCACTGCTTCTGCAAGGCAGTGATGTCATTCAGAGCCACTGCGATGGAGGACGTTCATCAGAGGCAGATCTAAGGGAGGGCAAAGCTCTAAGTTTTGCAAGAAGCCTTACCTTGCAGTGGAAATCACTCCTCTCCTGCACCGTTTTAGCCAATTCTCACAGGGAAAAGCAACATCTTGGCTTGGCTTACTGGCTACAGCAGCAAGGGAGAGGAGGGATTTACATGACAGGGTAAGGCTTCTTGCAACACTTAGAGCTTTGCCCTCCCTGTAGATCCGCCTCTGACGTTCATGGCCTTCCTCATTATCTTCCTTGCTGCTTATCTCTTCTTCTGGTGTAGACAGTTGCTGTCTTGTTAACTCCACAGATGCAATAAAGATAGAGGCAACATTTCCGGACTAACTTCTCTTGGTGCAAGAAAGGGGTTGGCATGGATCATTGCTAACAGACTATGCTCAGAAGGAGGTAGAAGATGGCAGTTGATGCATGCCTCTTCCTCTCTGTTAAGATGACCAATTGCAGAGGAAGAAAGGGTTCCTGTACCTTTAAGAGGCATGTAGAAAAACTAATGTCAGCAAGGGTAGGGACAAGAAAAGCTTCACCTGCTGAAATACAATTTTATATGAAACAGCATTTTTAAAAGTATGGAAACTCTGGATAGTTCTCACTGAGGTGGTAAATCTTTGTCTAGGCCAGTGGTATTCAAACATTTTAGATCAGGACCCACTTTTTAGAATGGCATTCATGTGCCATTGGAAGTGATGACATTAACGTGAAAGTGATGTTGTGGCAGGAAGTGACATCATCAAGCAGGAACTGCTATCACTGTATCATAATAAAATGACACTCCCGAAATGCAAATTGGCATTCTTGGACTGCAGCAATTGTACAACCATGAAACATCCCAGACAGAAAGCAAGATTAGGACAAAATATGATGTAAAAGCACTGAACTAAAAACGATTTGAAAAAACAACAACCCTCACTTGAAAATTCCAACTGTGAACACTCACTAAAGGAATATAACAAGAGTAAGGTCTGCAGTTTACAAGATGGCTGCTCTCCGCTTTCCACGACCCACCTGACATCAGGGTGCGACCCACCAAGTGGGTTCCGATCCACAGTTTGAATAACTCTGGTCTAGGTTTACTTCTTCAGACTGCGGGTAGGGGTACACATGAGTATTTCCATATTGAAATACTCCCTGCACACACAAAAATTAGCATGTCAGGGAGACAGGGAGATTACCTACCGATATGCTACTTTACCTGCATAGAGGAACATTCTGATCATGTGAGCATCCTCCCAAAGCCTGAAGTGATACAGTTAACTGCCTCTAAGAGAAACTAGTCTCCTTGGTCTTGGAATTGATGATCCACAAAATTTTTATGCATGAGAAACAGAATGGCTTTCTGTCCCACATTGTAAAGAAAGGAGACAATCCGCTGGCATTCCTAAGGGGGAGCAAAACACTAGATTTTGCAGGAGTCTGAGCTCCTGTGTGAAGGGGCATAACCCTGATGTCCTTCCTCCCCAGGGGCATTGCTAAAGCAGTGCAGGGGGTGCATCTGCACCTAGCAACAAGCTTTGGGGCACAACAAGCTGAGTCTGACACTTGTGGCAAAATAGTGAAAACCAAGATAGTGAAAAATAGTGAAAACATAGAAATGGTATGAATAATACTATCATTTTACATACCATTCAATACAGAATTTAATGCAGAATGCAATGAAACAAATCGGAGTGCAATATCTTTATTCTATCAAACATTATGGCCAAAAAAACCCAGAAAATGAAAATACAACTGTCATAAAAATCATGGTTTGTTAAAATCACGGTTTTTAGAAATAATAGTCATGTTATATATCATTCACCGTGGAATTTCATGCAGTGTGCAATGAAACAAATTGGAATGTAATATTTTCATTCTATCAAATGTTATGGCCAAAAAAACTCCAAAAATTTGAAAATACAACTGTGATGTCACTTCCTGTTGTGACATCACTTCTGGAGCATCATTTTGCTCTCAGCACTGGGGTCTCCCAGCTGCAAATGGCTCTGGGGGTGAGGGTGAGGGGCCATGTTACACAGGCGCTCAGCCTCCTGCTTTTTGCAACCTAGCTTTTTGCCTCCCATGGGGAAACACCACTATCCACTGAGACGCGTCATTGAACTGAATGGGAGCTCTGCAAGAGGATGCTTGGTGGAACCCTAAGGGTCAGATCTGCCTGTCTCACACTTTGCCACTTTCAATCTCCTCTGCCCACTGAATTGGGTTCCTCATCTTGCTCGATGATAGGACTGTTTCTGCCCTATCCTTCTTTGCAGCAGGTTGCTCTACACATAATCTTTTTTTCTGCACAGGTCCCCACTCCTCAGTCCTCTCCTCTAAATGGCCTTTGTCTGAAAAGCCAATCAAGAGACCCATTTAGGACAAAGAGAGGGGTGAAAGAGGTTATTAAGCTTGCATGCAATACTAGAGTTGAAGGGACATTGGAAGTCATCTAATCCAATCCCCTGCTCAGTGCATTCAATGTTCTGTGATGTGCGGAAAGCCTTCAATTCATGCAGTGTTTGGCAAACTGTGGGTCGGGACCCTCTAGGTGGGTCATGAGCTAATTTCAGGTGGGTCCTCATTCATTTCAATGTGTATTTTATTTTAAATAATTATAAGACTTCAATTTTTCTAAGGAAAATTCTGGGTCTACCCAGATGTGTCACCAATGCTTCCGTATGCCTAGAGACAGGGCAACCACTAATTGAAACTAGAGCCTGACTGAGAACTTTTAAATTCTGCCTAAGAGTCCATTGTAAGTCTAGCCAGAACAGCCTTTTACATATCCTTTTAAAGGACTCAATAGCTCCTGTGGGTTCATCTGAGGTTTCACATAAGATTAGAACAGCTGGCATTGACGTGGAGGTGCTGGGCTCACTGCCCTTCATGGCAGCTTTTCAACTAGTCAAAAAGAGATTCCTGGATATCCAGGCTCAACAACTCTACAGTGCAGCAAGCAAGGTTTGCTCCCCACTGAGCCTTCAGATTTTTACCAAAGCTGGCAACTGTCCATCATATTTAACCTTGCTAAGGTGCCCCCAAGAACGTCGAGCCTTTTCTTTGGCCAGGTGCAATGTGTTTCCATCAGCTGTGCTATATGGGAGAGTCAGCAAGACGCCCTACAGTGAAGGTTACGGCAGTTGTGAGTCAGGCTCAGTTGAGTCTCTCTCACATATGGTCTTCTATTGCCCACTCCACCAAACATTACGAAATCAACACCTATCTCCTTTTCTGGGTAGATGGGCTTATTGCCCAGATGTCATCGGGCTGAGGCTTTTATTTTCTTCAGTGGACCCAACTATCACTGAAGCTATGGGGACCTTCTTTAAACACTTAATGAGACGTCGTGGGCCTTCTTAGGGCAGCAACGGGGAGCTCATTTGTCATCTCAACCAATTTATTGTTTGATAGTATGTTCTTGCTTTTACATTTCTTGTTTGTTAGTTTATCTGTTAGTTTATTTGTTGGTTTGTGTGAACTTTTGTTTGTGTTTGCGTGATCATGCCAATAAAGGTTTCTGTTTCTGATATAAGACTTGATGCTACAGTGGTATGAGACTGCATTTGGGGAAATGTAACAGATCTTAACTTTTTACAGACTGTATATGTTTTAAACAATGATAATCAATGGGGATTACTCCCAGTGGTGGGATTCAAATAAATTAACAACCGGTTCTATGACGTCATAGCCGGGGCCAAAAAAACCCCGAAGCCAGCCGAGGTAAGCGAGTGGGCGGGGCCCGGCCATTTAACAACCGGTTCTATAGAACCTGGGCGAACCCCCTGAATCCCACCACTGATTACTCCCAGGTAAGTGTTGCAACCTTTGGGGAATTAAAAAAACAACACCAGATTCGCAACTGCTTGGAAGGGTTAGAAGGGTTCTTCTTTACTTCAAATAATTTTAAAGTTATAATTATTATAACCTTTGAATTTACATATATTTGATTTTGTCATATAGGGTGTTAAAAATTTTCCTGCTTGGTGATGTCACTTCCAGGTTAATGACATCACTTCCTGTGGGTCCAGACAGATTGTCGTTCTAGAAAGTGGGTTACTGTGCTAAAACATTTCAGAATCACTGAATTAATAGATTAGAAGTGGCAACCCTGACAAATGTTCAATTATTAATTTCCACAATTTCCACTTTACCTTCCCTCCTTCCTCCATTAGTCAGGTGATATTCCTTTGTATCTTCACCATTGTCAATGTTTTCCATTTCATGGGATGTGTTCGAATTGCCATCAGTCAAAATATCCCGAACTTCTGGAAAGATTTTTTTTTTAAAGATTACATAATGCAATACTGATGATGAATCATTCAGACAGCACTTTTAATGTGTTCTGGGCATTTTTGCCTACCCAAATCAAGGGAATTATTCATATTCCCATTTTACAGCTAGAGGAAACTGAGAGTGCAGTCTTATTCCCCACCCCGCACTACTGCAGTCATACCAAAAAGGCATGAGCTGCATCCAGTAGTGAGGGGGGTGACAAATAGGAAGGCTTTGGAAAGGGGATTTAAATCCCCTTACCTCTCAGTAAGCACCCTGCTCCTCAATGGGTCTCCTTGGACTTGCAGCAGCAATTTTGCTGACACAAGTGGATCCACTTTTCTCACAGCTTCTGTATGCCATTCCACCTCCCACAGACAAACGGAGGCCCGAGTGCGCCCATGGCAGGGCGACGAAATCGCTCCCCCAGAACGTCGCCCCGCCCCCATGTGTCGTCCAGCCATGCCTCCCTGTGCCCGGAATAGCTCCATTTTGGAGTGAAACGAAGGCAAGGGAGGGCGGGAGGGCCAAACAGCGCGCGGGTTCATCTGCGGACTCCGCACAATGGCACCCCACCGCCACCCGGCGCCCATGGCTCGCGCCACCCCCGGCTATACCCTTCCTCTGCCACCTCCTCCCTGCTCATTTTTGTCTTGCCCTACCCCATTCTCCCTTTCCCCCCAGCCCATCTCGCCTCCCCTCCCTTGCAGTTTTTCCTGCTGTGGTGAGGGACCAGCAATTCTCCCCAATGCATGCAGGATGTCTGAGGCCTTCCAATAGCACTTGGGCAGTTCACTACTTTGCACACTGCTGGAAAGTGCCTTTATAGCAGGGAGCACTAGTGGAATGCTTGTTCCACCAGAGCTAAGAGGACACAAGATTGAACTGTGAGGCTGAGAAATAGCAACTTGTCCAGGGCCATCCAGGCAAGCCCTCCTCACTGCAGCTGATTTAAGATTTGAACTCTAATCTTTCATTTTCAAATTCAATTCGCTAGTTTTACAGATTTAGTTCCAATTCCTCAGCACTAGCATCAGGTTGTTAGAAGCCTAGACATTCCTGAACATCAGCCCTCTGGGGTAAAATACGATATTGCAGACATATAAACATCAGAACTAATTTTTAGGTTTCCAATGTGTCATGCTTCTCAAAATAGGGTTACCAGATACAATGTATGGTCACGTATGGGGAGTAAGAATTACTTCCGGGTGATGAGTGAGGAAAATGATTCTTATCTAGTTGGGGTGTTTCCTTTCTGGCCTTTGCTTCTTTCTGAACTTTGATGTGCCACACATGACTTATACAGAACAGAGGTGTGTGTTTCCAGTGAGTAAAATAGTTACAGCCTAAGGGCCCAATCCTAACCAACTTTCCAGCACTGATGCAGTAGCAATGCAGCCCCAAGCTAAGGGAACAGACAGCTCCTTACCTTGAGGAGGCCTCTGCGATTGCTCTCCCCCTCCCCCACAGGGTGCAGTGCATGCCCTATTGGTACAACTGCATCAGTGCTAGAGCATTGGATAGAATGGGGCTCTGAGGTCCCAATCCTACCCTACTTTCCAGTACTGATGTAGCTGCAAGACAAGGGAACTCCATGACAAGGGAACATACACTCCCCTACCTTGAGGATGCTTCTGTGACTGTCCCTCCACTGTGGGATGCAGCACACACCCCACTGTCATGGCTGCATCAGTGCTGGAGAGTTGGACAGGATTGGGCCCTGAGTCTTACTGAACACAATATGCTTACTTTTGAGTAAGCAAACACCACCATTTTTAAACACTTCTACAGAGAGAGAGCGAGAGAGAGAGAGAGAGAGAGAGAGAGAGAGAGAGAGAGAGAG
>JAJKFI010000047.1:8579759-8611594 GCA_029204185.1 Lerista edwardsae
TGTGTGTGTGTGTGTGTGTGTGTGTGTGTGTGTGTGTGTGTTTAAAAAAAGAACCAAACTGATGAGGCAATTGGAACAGTAGCTTCTAAACAGGTGTAGTTGTTGGTCCATAATAGGAAGTGTTTTGGTTTTTTTTAATTCAAACATTTGCCTTCAGGAAACATGTTTCACACTATTTCTTTCCTGAAGAACATTTATGCATTGCAGAGAATTCTGGTGTGTGTTCTGAGGTGGCTCATGGGAAGTACTGTTTCTGGCCTCCTGGTCAGGCCCACAGTGTGAACTGCAAAATTCACCTCATGTACAACCCATATTTCTCTCTCCTGTACAGTACATACATTGCAGGGAACGTTTGGCAATGTGTGCTTGGGGAAGTGGAGCAGGTGGTCTTGAATGAAGCCTGAGCATCATAACTGAGCCTCCAAGAAAGGATTTCCCTGGAACACGGCTTGAAAGCCACTGAGACAGGAAGGTAGCCATGGTTACCTCAGAGTGGGTGGGTGCAGTGGGGGGAGGAGACTGTTAGTGTGACAGTTGGAATGCCAGCTAGGTGGGGGCGGAGCTTCTTCTTCTCTTGTTCCTCTTCTCCCTCCCCTTATGGGCCTGTCCCCGAGTTGACCTGAGTAGCGGAAAATGATGGGCTCTCTCTTGCACCATGCAAGGGGGCAGTGGTTGGCTGTCCCTTCTCCTGTGCGCCACCCCCTGCTTTCTGCTCTTCAACGTGTGGGTCATGCTGAATGCTCTCGTGACCCTGGGCCAAGGTAATGGACGTCTGCTTTTTTCTGGGTCAGTAGCTCCATAATGCAACCTCTGCAGGATCAGGAATTTAAAAAACAAGACAAGAGGCCTGGAAGCTCAGGCTGACCTGAAAGTTATAGGCCTGCCTCAGTCCTGGACACCAGTATATTTGTTTATTTATTCTTCACATCTTTACACCACCCTTCCTCCAAGGAGCTCAGAGTAGTGTGCATGGTTCCTTTTTGCCCTCACAACAGCCCTGTGAGGTAGGTGAGGCTGAGAGATCGTGACTTGCCCAAGGTTACCCAGAAATCTTCATGTAATGGCTCATGGGGAAGTTCTACATCCAAAACCAAGAACCACTGCACTATCCTGGCTCTCTTGTGAGAGTACACTGCGCTTATTTAACCCGTGCATTCTGGGCAGCTCGAAAGTCATCTATTCTTTACTGTCCCATTCCCATCACATGTTCTGGGGTTGAGTCAGACCTTGGAAGCACATTGCTGGCTTCAAAGAACCTCTGGTCTCAGAGCGCAATCGTGACCTAGAGATCGGCCGGCACAGTTAGGCCAGCAAAGTTTGGCCAGCACAAGGGCCGCTATAAAGCATGTTTGGACCACTCTCGGAGTCAGGGAGGATGGCACACATCTGTGTGCCTGCCTTTCTGACTCCAAGAGTGGTCCAAACATACTTTACAGTGCTAGAACTCCAGGTTAGGATTGCGCCCTCAGTCTCCCCAGTGCTTGATTGGGAAGTGATCAATGCTTGACCAGTAGGAAACATCTCTTCATAGCTCTGCTGGCTGTGCCGTCCCCTGATTGAAACTTGATTTTTAATATACTCCATTCATGTTTATGACACTAGCAACTGTTTGGCAGTCATTTCGAAGCCCTAGTCACTGCTTATTTTTATTTTGATTAGCAACTTACATTCAACAGAGGTTGGATAAAGCAAACAAAGCTACAGTCTGGGGAAGGCAGTAGGCAGGCGCATATCTTACCTGTGGCCCCCCATGGTGTGAGCCATGGGGCACCGGGCAGTGGTGGGGCGCCATCGCACACAGAACCATGCAGTTTTTGGCCCTCCCGCCCACCCACGCTTCCCTTAGCTCGGAAATGGAGCATTTCTGGGCTAAGGGAGGCGTGTCTGAGTGACACACGGGGGCGGGGCGACATGGGGGTGTGTGGTTTCAGCGCCAGCCATGGGGCGCGCTCAGACCTCCATGCATGCTTGGCAGTAGGAACAATTCTCTACTGAGTCTCTGTTTCTTTGATCAGATGATTGCTCTTCCTTTTACCACTTGGGAAAATTTATTATTTTTAGATTGTGAGCCCTTTGGGACAGGGAGCCATTTAACGTTATTATTATTACTATTTGCCTGTAAACCGCTTTGTGAACTTCGTGTTGAAAAGCGGTATATAAGTACCTGTTGATTGATTGATTGATTGATTGATTTTATTTTATTGATCAGGACATTTGTATGCTGCCTTTTCACCTTCTAAGAGCCCTGCCCCTGTCTCCCCCATGGCTATGTTCAGTTAATGACACAAAATACAATATTATTACTGTAATAGAATAATCAAAATATTACTGACCAATAAATAATGAATTTCCTCCCCCTACAATAGAAAATGGAGTGAACAATGCACTGGATCCATTTAGGTCAGTTAAAGAGGATCGCATTTACGGAGACACCAATCACAAAGGTAACACTTCATTACAAGACTATACAGGAAAGGCTTATCTTTGTTACACAGAATTAGAACACTGATAATTTACAGATGGTTGCTTGGAGCAGCAACCAAAATGTTCACCCTACATCTCAAGAGGAAGTTATAAAATGCCCTCTGATGTAAAAAAACCAGGGAAACGTGTGCTTGTGCAGAAGATCCAAGGCTATTCTGACATTTTATAAATACTAGTATATAAATACTAGTGATTGATTGATTGAGTGATTGAGTGATTGATTGATTTTCTCCTGAGCAGTGTATTTATCAGCATCCTATGACTGGATCCTTAGGATGGCAAGTCAGGGCAATTGTCTGGGACCTTACGACAATAGGGATCCCTCCCCCCAGCCCCTGTTCAAGGATGCTGGATAATTCTTTTCAGCAAATACACTGTGTGATTACCTTTGCTTTTCCTTTATTCTCATTGAAGTGGTAAATTTATATGTGGATTGTGTGCCACTTCAGACTTCAGTAGGGCAATTATGTGATTGAATGCCCTTAGAAACAAAAAAGCCCTTGAATCCCTGGATGTAGAAAACTAGCAAGTCAGAGAGAAGGCTAGATTGAAGCACTTCTGCTTGACAGTATCCAGTTATTTAGTTGATAGCTATGGAAATTGCCTCTTTCATCTTGTATTACAGTGGATGTCTATGTTAAAGTACACAAAAACAGCCCCCCTCTACTCTGCATGGACTTGGCCCTCTCACAAAGTGAAGTCATAGACCCTCACTTCATATGGATAGGACCAGATGGACACACTCTAAAGGGTGAGCTACTTAATAATATAATCCAAAAGTGGAAAGATCAAGAGGCTGAGTTTTATTCTATACCTCGAAGCAGGACCCTAAACTCACCCATCTCTCCTTGTAAAGGTTGTTCTCAAAATTAAGTCATCATCATCATCATCATCATCATAATTAAGAATACAGACATGCCCTGGTATCCACTGGGGTTCCGTTCCTGACCCACCCATCCCCCCATGGATATCTGAAACTGTGGATACTGGGGACACCTTTTTAAAGACAGGGGAACATCACTGGGGCATGCCTGTATTTGTATTGTGCCACAGTCAAATTGCAGGCTTGCCACAGGCTTGCCACAGTTGCCTCTAAAGAACTGCATGACTCTCTGCATGTGCCCAAGGGAATATTGGATTTCACCTCAACAACAGCACCCCATCACCACCAATACCATACAGCAAACCACTTTTGAAACAAAATGAACTTTCAAATGTCGTCTGCAATATGACACAGAATGGTGTTCCTAGGAGGGGGGGCAAAGTGCTAAGTTTTTCAGGTGCCTAAACTGGAGTAAAGAGGGGTGCAAAGTGGCCCTTCTCCCTCACCTTCAAAGCCATTTGCAGCTGCAAGAGCAAAGCTGAAGAGACGCCTCCACTTTGCTTTTGCAACCAAGAATGGCTCTGTAGGCGAGGGGGCAGGGCTGCTTTGGCATCCAGGTGCCTGAAAAACATAGCTATTTGTCTCCCCTCTGGGAACATCACTGTGGCAAAGCGATCTGCTGTTTAAAGGGGAAGAGGAAAAAATCCAACCGGGCCTGCCTGAAGTAACCTTTTTGATGTTGGCCAGAAAGATGGCTCAAGTGAGCAAGTCCAGCCAAATGCTATATGGGAGGGAAACCTGTTCCCAGTCTCAGATATGATCTGTGAGACCATCCCTGAATTGAGCCCAATCCCCAACTTCTGAGAACAATGTTTGGCTTTCGGCATCTGAGAAAGAGAGCAAGGGTGGGTGGGCAGATTGCCCAGAGCCCAGGCATGACTGGAAGCTTTTGGAACCTTAAAATGTCAGGGGGATGCAATTGGCAGCTGGAGTCAATCCTAAACTGCGTTGGAGCAGGCAGGCAGACAGGCCGGCAGCCTGTGCTGCATCCAACACAGCTTCAAGGGAGACTGGAGCCCCCCCGGTGCAAGGGCCAGCCTCCCCTATGGGCTCCTTGTATCTGCGCCTGCGAAATCACGGGCGCAGAACCAAGGAGTTCGCGTGTCCCAAATGGAGGCCTTGTGGCCTGGGGATGAGCCCTTGGATTTGGCCTAATGGCTGAATCCCAAGCCCACCGCACTCCCCAGGCCGGCCGGCCCGCCAGCCCACCCACCCCCGCCCACCTCCTGCTCAGTCCCACCCTCCCACCCGCCTAGAATTGCCTCTGCGCCAGCCGGGTTCAGCTGGTGCAGAGGCAGCATGGCGCCCACGCTCCCAGGCCATCGCTGCATCGTCTCTTCCAGAATGGCGCTGTGGGTCCAGAAGTACTAATCACTAGGAGAATCACAGCGTAGAAATGCCCACACCTAGCACTGGCAGCCCCCAGCATCATTCAGTGTTTTGTTCCAATGTCTGAAAATATTCCCTTGTACCTCCTAGGAAAAAAGGAGGGCAACAATAATCAGAGTATAATATATTTCTAGTAGGCCATCACATCTTTTGTACATTGGTTGCTGCCTCAGAACCCACCTTCTTTCATGCTATTCCTGTTGATCTGTTTTCATGTTTCTGTTCTAGGAAAAAACTATGTGAATCTCACAGCAGCTGGACAACTGACGTTACTCAATTTCAGAGAAAACATGTCTGGATCTTATACTTGCACAATTTCTTACAGAGCTATCCGAGCTGACATGCAAGCAGATCTACAAATATTCACTACATATAAATTTATGCTTTATGGTAAGAGAAACAGTCGCCCACTGTAGGCCACACATAATTTGTGAGGCTCACAAATGGGACTGAATCAGAGTATTTTTAAGCTTCAAACTCAAATCCAAAAACTAACATACAAAACAAGATTGAATATTTAGAAATTCACAGCCCCATAATGATCCTGCCCACTTCCACAGACTACTCCAATCTCCTTAGTTGCTATTCAGTGCTATTCAGTGCTTAGTTGCTATTCAGTGCTATTTTAAATGTGAGGCTTGGTATTTTTTTCAGGAGGCAAGTAAAGGCAAAATGTAACAAGCCTGTTTAAAAAACTCCCCCAGTTGCTTTTCTCCATGCAAGCAAAAAGGTATATGGAACCCAGTACCTTTTCTCCCATGGGAGAAAGTTTGTGGATGAGTGGAGCAAGTGTCATGAAATGTTGAATTGATGCTAGAAGAAAAAGGACTGTGCTTAAACTCTGAGGCCCGGGGTCATTTAGACAAGGCACAAGAGACACAGAGGGATCTTTCAATTTTTTTTTTCCGTTTTAGAGATCTGTGGAGGGTTCTGATGTTGATTGGGGTAGGGCACAGGGAGAAGTACTTAACGTTTTCCCAAAGGCTATTTTTAAAATAAAAATACCCCTCCCTTATTTTTCCACCCACCTGGAAAATGATTTGGGCGGGGCTATAGATCAGAGAAGAAGCATTTGCTTTGCATACAGAAGGTCCCAGTTTCAATCCTCAGCATCTCCTGGTATGGCAGTATTCCTGCCTGAAACCTTGGAGAGTTGCTGCCAGCCTGTGCTGACATTACCGATCTAGTTGAGCCAATGGTTAGCTTATAAACAAGACAGCAGGGTCTTTGTATCTCTTGTGTATCTCTTTATAATTTTGGTTATAAAGTTCCTATTGCTATTGGAACTTTATAACCAATATGACAGACAACAATAATAAAGTATTGAAATAATCAATAATGAAGTAATATAATTGACAACGGCACATGTATGATTGCATGCCATTTAGATTTCCCTTGCATTTCCCCTTTTTTCAAGCATACCGAGATCCAGCTCACACCTACCGAATATGTGTGCACTTTACAACCAAGGGATGCGGCCTAGCATCAAACGAAGACTTCTTCAATGAGCTAATGAAAGCCTTGAACAATATGGTTTCCCACCTGGCATGCCACATTGTAGAGTCGTCATATAAATGTTACTCCGTCAAGCGACCACATCAGAGCCTGAACGATGAGCTGTTTATTATTTTTCAAGGTAACAGAAGATGGATAATTCTATTTTGTCACTATGGCCTTTGGCTATCAGGAGATAGTGGGATCCATGTGGAGCTGGATTCTCTTGGGACAGGAGTATAGCTCAGTGATAGAACACATGGTTTGTATGCAAAAGGTTCCAGGTTCACTCCCTGGCATCTCCAGGTAGGAATGTCCTTTGCCTGAAACTCTATAGGGCTGCTGAGAGCCCATGTCGGCAACACTGCTCTAGATGGAAGAGAGGTCTGACTCAGTATACATTGGCTTCATACATGTTTCTGAAAGTGCCCATGAGTGATCCCTTCAAGCTTTCAATTACTTACAACCATTACTCATATGGTTCTTACTGCCAAAGCATATTGCCATGCCAAAACAGGCTGCACTGCATGCTGTGGTGGTAGTGGGGCAATCTGTAAGCCCCTTGACCACCAATAGGTCTCAATGGTTGGTGCAAGTCCAAGGAGCCAAAGGGAGCATATCAGCTCACTCTGAAGGAGATAGCACCTGGTACAAATCACCCATTCTGGGTGCTACCCCTTCCCACCTCTGACATTAGGTTCACTCCCTGCCCCGTTCCACAGACCCTGCTAACTCACCCTCATCAGCAGGCCTTCTTCTTCCTGCTGCTGTGTGCAGGGCCTCCATGGTTTCTCTAGGGGTGATCCAGAAGCCCATGGCTATGCTTGCTTCCAAATTGCCATTTGCAATGGCCAGAGGTTCAACATATTGCCATTTGCAATGGCCAATGTTCCACCATTGGAATGATCATCCCAGTGGCAGCAGTGGCATATAGGATTGGACCGTCAGTTACCGGTGGTGTGATAATCTCCTTCAGACAATTCAGTTCCATGTGGGTATCATATTTGGGCAATCACAAAAGTCAGCCCTTGACACCTACAGAGCAATCCTATACTGCGCTGGAACAGGCATGCCGGTGGGCCTGTGCTCTATCCAGCGCAGTATACAGGATACAGTGCAAGGGCTGTATCCTGTGGCAAGGCAACCTAAATAGCAGGTGCAGATCCGAGGAGGCTGCGCTGCCTGAATTGGCCTTGGGAACGAATCTACGATTTGGCCTTATGGAATGGGTCTAGGATTCCATCCCAGGCTGGCACACCTGCCAGCCTGCCCACCATCCATGTAGAAATGCCCTGCCCCCCCCCACTCCCACGCTCCTTCCCTGCTCGTCACACCTCTGCGCCAGCCAGGCTTGGCTGGTGCATAGGGAGCCAAGTGGTGGCGCTCCAAGGGGCATCTCAGGATGAGAGCAGATGCGTCTCAGAGTGAAGAGCGCTGATGCGGGGGTGCTGCTTGGCACCCCCACGTTGGTGTTCTGTGCATAGTGTCGACACTACCATGTAGCGTCGACGCTACAGGGTGCATAGGATTGCGCTCCTAATGTCCTAGCCACTATAATTTTGTGGTGCTTACTTTCTGACAGGAGAGGTGCCTGGGCTTCAGATGGCCAGGAAGTCACACACCCTGTCCCAGGAGAACTTCTCCCTAACTCCAGATATGCAAGGTTTGCTCGGTTACTTAGTGGCCAACTCTAAACATGTTCAGACAGATTTCATATTCATCATTGTCACAATAGTATGTGGCCTATATAAGATGCAGAGGTCTCTGCTAGGTCCAGTTCTTTGTGTGTATTTTTTCAGTAGTGTGGTATATCATGTATCATCAGAGACTCCACACAGATTTAATTAATACACAGCTGAAAATTAGATAGACACATACATTTTGGCACAATCCTATTCCTGACTAGCACTGGTGCAGTGACTCCTTTGCCGGCCTGCGGTGTCACTAGAGTGCCATACAGTGCTCCATGAACACCTTGTGAGTAAGCAGGACCTGTGGGAAGGCCTGTCCTAACCACCTGGTGCTGGATCCCGACAGAATGCCCAATGGCGCAACTAAGCTCCTGCCAGGCAGCACAGGGGCAGGGGAGGGGAAGGAGGCATGTAACAGGGTGGGGGAAGGCCGGAGACAAAGGCAGATCAGGCCCAGGGGCAGGCTAGCAGGATTAGTGGCACTGGCATAGCCAAATCCTATTTCCCTTCCTGCGCTTGAAAGCCCAAAACAGGAGCTCTCTGATTTGTAGCGGCTGTTTGGCAAGGGCAGATCCGAGTAGCCTATTGCATAATCTGGGGCTTTACCCATGATAAGGGAATGAATGTCCCCTTACCTCGAGGTGTCCTCCAACCTGCTCCTTCCCAGTGCTGAGTGGCCCTGTCTCTCCAGCACCGCTTAGGATTGAGCTGTTAATGTTTGATGTGATAGGGGTTACCTGTGAATGGGCATACTCTTTCCAAAGCTCACTACCTGTTCACCAAGACCACCCACTTTTGCAGTGGGAAGCATGAGCCCTCCTGCAACAGCCATTGATTGCCACAGGATATGAGAGGGCTTTATGGCCATTTTTATAATTTGTAGCAATTATATAGTCCAAAAGGCACGGAAACCTGGTGAAACATAGACCAATGGTTTTTAAACTGTTCTAGGGAAGCTTGAGAGGTTCTATAGGAGGTTATCAGGAGCTCATCAGAGAACACAGTAATGGCAGACAAGCTTCTCTGAAAAAGAGCTGATTCTCTATTGCTCATCTTCCCCTGGTATGTACAACCCAGAGAAGAGGGTTGAATGTGTTCTGAGATGTGCATAGGATGAGACCCAACGGTTTTGGCCAGTGCACCCCCTGAACTGAGAGTGTGCTGCAGACAATACATGCTCCCAAATTCTCTGCAATGTACAGGTCTCCCATGGCAGAGAAATCAATGTGGAAAGTGCTCCATCGAGGCAGATAGTTTGAAAATCTCTGTTATAAGCAACTAATGAAGAGCTTTCAGTTGCTGTCCATGGTACCCAGGTATGGTAAAACTGGAACTAGTACTAGGCATTTCTTCATCTGTCACTTGATTTCCTCCTCCCTTTTGAGCTTGGATATGTTTCCTTGCTGGCCCAAAGATGGAGCTATAAGACAGGTTATGCATCTCTTGGATCAATCATCCTTTGCTATTACAGCAGAGAAGAGATAGCCTAGGAAGAGAGAGCTCTAATGCCTTTAAGGCTACAATCCTAAGCATACTTATTTGGAAGGAAGTCCTATTTCAATCAATGGTCATTACTTGTAAGTAAACGTGATCACATGCAAACATTTCAGCCCTAACCCCTTGGTGATTATTTGGTAATATTGGGCACAGTTCAATGAGAATTGAATTTCCATCTGCAAAAAATGCTTGTTTCTTTTGCCTCTTAGTCAACCCATTTGGCCCTGGCTGGAATACCAAATGCTTCATGCTTAATGATGATTGTGAAGATGTGAACAACAACCGTATTCAAAAGGTGAGAGATATTTCCAGACTTTTCCCAGGCCTATCAATATTAGCATGCTTCAGAATACCCAATAGATCAGAGCAGCTTACAAAATATAAAATATATTATCCCACCTCTAGCATTTACTCTCTTACATACACTGAAGTGGCATAATCACCCTGTCTTACTGTGCTATTAAGTTAGATTTATTTGGATGGACAAGCTCCCTCAACATATGAACCTGAAGCCAACAGCTTCTCACCTGCTGCATTGTTCATGTTTGCTACTTTCCATACAGTACTGTGCATGCACGCACATACACACATGCTTAAAAGGAAGAATGGCACCCAGGTCTGGAGCACTGGCACCCATGATAATCTAATGAATGTAGAGTTGGGCTGTGACTACAGGAAAAGGAGGGAAGGAAGCAGGCTAAACAAAGATCCAGTTTGCTTGTGTAGCCCTGAATTTACCAGAAGCAACAGAAGGCAAGGCTAATACCTTATTAGTTGAACAGAAGGCATGTGTGTATGGGAGGGGTGTGTATCTTTGAGGAATACATTTACTCCTGTCCCAACCTGTAGATATGAGAAAAATAGCAGCAAACTATGGTTTGGCACATGGTGGCACTTACAAGTACAGGGGGAAGCTGCTTCAACAGATCATTAAAGCTCCATGCTTTAAACATTGGAGGAGTTTCTCAAAGATAATTTCAAATGTACAGGTACAACTCATGAGGACTAGTATCTTGCTAATTTTTATAATTAACGCTGGGTAAAAGGGAAAATACTACTATCATTTATTGATAAGGAACTGCATAGGAATACATCCATCTTGTGTGCATATTTAAATAAAATCAAGAATAAAAATAGAACATTGATGGATCCAATCAACATGAAGGCAATTATGTTTCCTTATATGGTTGCTTATATGTCATAGGCCAGATGGATCATTGGAGAGTTTTTCGACAAGCAGCAGGACACCCTGTCACAGGACTTTGAGAACATCCCTGCAATCCATTATGTGGACCATAGTTTCCAAGCCACTCGTCTAGACAGCTGCCACCCAGGATTTGGGAAAAATAAGCTCATCCATAATGACTGTGCAAATTGCTGTGGTACTTATTTATTTATTCATTTTGTTTCCTCCACGAAACTCAAGGCAGCATACACGTGGGTTACTCACTTCGCATTCCCCCGACAAGCCTGTGAAATAGGTTAGACTGACAGAGCACTCCTAACCCCCTCAGGCCAATGCAAGCCACTTTCATTGGCCCTGTGGTGTCACACACGTGCCATAAAACACGTGCATGCCAGTGCAAGAATTGGTGGGCCAACGCAGGCTGCACTGCCACAGAAGGGAAATTTTGTTCCTTTACCCTTTACCCATTGCTGTCCCAATGGATTAGTGCCAGCTCTTTTGCTGGTGCAAGTCCAAGAAGAGTAAGGGAGAGGGAAGGGGACAGGGTTAGAATCCAGTGCACACTAGTGCCTTCAAGATCTGCCCCTCCCTCTCCTGTTTTGCCTCCTGCCCACCCTCCTCCATACACAGAAATATTCCCATTCCTCCCCTCCTGGCCCCATTTCATCCATCCCCAGGCATTCTCTGCCCCCACCGCTGACTCACTTTCACTGCTAGAGATAGCCAACAGCAGCAGTTGACCTCAAGCATCGCTGCCATTTGTAGTTATGAACTCACCATGGCCCCCAGCAGCAGTATGGGCACTCCGCTGTATGGCCATATGCAACGGCAGAAATGCTGTTCTAAAATGAAGCCCAGTCCTAGTTAGGATTGGGCTGCAAGTTTAGTACCTTTCGGAAAAGACAAGAATTCCATCAAAGGCCACAATGGTCAACTTTGAGATTTTGAATTAATCTCATGTGACAGCTAAACCATTGGTGATACTAGATCTGGTATAGGTCAGAGAACAGTTTCCTGAGGAACTGCAAATTTGCAGTTCTCACTGGGTGACCATGAAGCTTAGTAGGCCTGGCTGGAGCCTAAACAAGCCAAACCTAAACCACCCTTGCATACTACTGGAATGACTTGCGCTACTCTCAGAGTCAGAGAGGATGGCACATGTGCGTGGTAAATTAGGATTGTGCCCTGATGTAATCAAACCATAATTTGCCAGTCTGTCCAAACTGGCACATTATGGGTGCAGCAAGCCCTCCAAACCAGGATTGTAAACCTGAATCTAACTGTGGTTTGCAATTCTGGTTTTGAAGTTTCATTCAAAACCAAAGTATCTCGATCAAAAATAGCAGCAAACTATGGTTTGATTAGACCAGGGAGTATTTGATAAAACTGGAAGGTAACCATTCAGTTATACATTTGCATTAATCACATTTGGCATGTGCCCCAGTGCGACTTGTGCCATGTGAAATGGAAGCAGACTTTTGCTGGGGCAGCACATGCAAAAAGGTGCTGTTCATGAGGTTCCTCTCCCAGATCCAGGCAATGCCCTCTTGAAAAAGCAGTAAATGTAGTGCTGCTCATCTGCAGTTTAAGAGGCAGAAGTGGCCTCCCTCTCTCCGAATATCTGATTGATTGATTACAAATTTTTAAAGATGGCCCTGTGCACACTGCTCCAGCTATGGCATGTGCACACAGCTGGATCCAAGTCTTGATTATATTTGTGATTTCATCTTGTTAATCTGCTGTGCTACCCATTGTCTCTACGATGATGATGATTTGCTGTTGCAAACTCTGCGATTGTATCCATGATGTATGAAAATAAACACTAAAGTTCTGGCAGCAACTCCCCTTCCATAATTAACTTTTGTCATAAATGTGTTACCACAAGATGTGGGAACAAACATTAGATGGAGATGGTTTTTAAAAGGGATTATACCAATTCTTTACTGCTATGAAGAATTATTTTTCTTAAATGCAGATATTAGACAAATGCAACACTTTTGTACGCGGTTGTATATATACGTTTGTAGGTTGCTCCTTTATTCAGATAAGCTTCTTCACAGTCCAATCCTAAGCTGTGCTGGTGTGTTCAGTGCAGCTCAGGAGGTGGCTGGAGGTCTCCTTGCAGAAAGGGGGTACATTTCCCCTTACCTCAGGAAAAGCCCAAGCGTTGGGGCTCCTCAGATCTGCACCAGCTATATTACTGGTGCACATTTGGGAAGCCCCGTGTAGGGCCATCTGACCCAGGAAGGGGGATAGCCAGGAAGGTGGCATTTGCCACCACTGCCAATCCCAGCCCCCTCCCAGGCCCAATCCTCCCCTTGTTCTGCCCTTCCCTCACCGAAAAATGCCCCCTCGCTGGCTCCAACACGCCCTTCACCACCCTCTCCCAGCCCTCACACCACAATCATCTGTGCCAGCACAGGGGTGGGATGCAGCATTAGCAGTCCATTGCAGGCCTTCGCACCTGCCCAGCTGGCTCTCAAGGATGTACGTGACGGCACGTTTGCGGCATTCCGAGCCGGCACAGGAATGGCTGCATTGGCTCAAGCCTCATGTCGGATTGCGCCGTCCATCTCAATTGTTGCAACAGTGTCAGTGAAAGTTAGCCCTTCTGGTGGTTTGCTTATTCCAGCTGACATAGTTTCAATTTTTTTTTCATTTGGTTTGCAGTGGCCTGTGAACCTGGGACCTATAGCTCAAGCAAGGACGTCATTTGCCAACCATGTACAAACATTCGGATTAAACAATATGGAGCAACATCTTGCTAAATAAAAGCAAAATGGAAAAATGAAGAGTCACTGCAAAATGCCTGGTGTTCTTCCATCAAGTCCAGCTCCAGCCCTGGGGCCAAACTGGACGTTACGCATTACGGGACATTACACCAAATGCATAACACTAAATGCAGGAGTGCCACAAAAACCATTGTAATGCTTTTAGTATATTGGTTCCCAACCTGGCAGTTGGGACCCCCAAGGGGGTTGTGAGCTTATTTTCAGGGGGTCATCGAGAACTCAGCACCAACACCTTGGAAGCTTCTTTTGAACAGAAAAATCTGCCACCATCTTGAAAGGTAGAGCTTAAGAATGTAATGTGGTTGGTGAGAACATGAGGTCGGAGAGAGAACACAGTGAGGGCCTGAGCATTAGCGGTTGTATTTGTAGTGATCATTTGGGATCATTTGTATGCTTCTTTATATTTATGAAAGATAAATATCCTCCCTGTGCCTTTACAAACTAGCTTTGCAAAACTTTGCAATTAGGAACAGTGGAAATTTCTGGCTAGGAAAGAGCCTTTCCTTTTACACAGCCACTTCCTCAATGCTTCTTACCTTGAGGCTTGCCTTGATGTGTGTGTGGAGCCCAATCCACCATACCCCCCATGTGGCAATGCAGTGGTATTGGGGCAGCCTCTGCTGCATCCTGTGGAGGAGTTTTCACCTCCAGAGGGACATTTGTTCCCTTGCCCCGGGGTAAACCCCTGTCTGGTGGGTCAACTTGGACTTGCGCCAGCTCAATAGCTGGCACTAGTCCAAGCTGATTTGTGAAGGCCCAGGAAGTGAGTGAGGATTTGGTGTGCACCACCGCTGCCGAACTTGCCCCCCTTCTAGGCCTGATCCACCTCCCCTCCCACGACACCCCACCCCCATGACAGAGTCTGCCATTCAACTCCTTCTCAGCAGCATAAGACAGTTTACTTGCAGGACTCATGCCCCACCGAAGTTACTAGGGACATATTTTCACAGACAGGCCCTCCTCCTGTTGTATGCCAGGGCGCCTCACACTCACATTCCACCTTCCCTTCTTTCAGCTTTGGATACATAAGCAATCAATTTCAGATAGAAACTGACAGAAGGAATGAAAGGCAGGAGGAAGAAAACCAGAACCTACAGGGCTGGCAGTCAGGATGAGTGAGGTTTAAACAAAGAGCAAAGTAGACAGCCACAGCTCAGAGGATGCATCTTAATTAGGGAGGCTGATCAATGAAGCCACAGAGGCAAGGAGGGCGTGTGGCCTGGTCTTCCCCCAGTCGGTGAATTAGGTGCTTCCTTCCTTTCTGTAGGCAATTAAGCATGGATTAAAAGAGATGTTGCCACTGATTGCAGTCTGGATGGGAAGCACAGGAGAGAGCTGCTGAATAAGAACCCCAAGGAAGATAGTGATTCAAAATGGAAAATGACCCAGCAGGTCAACGGGACAGTCCTACTTCCTTCTGCCAATGGATCAGAAATTCTCAGTGAGATTTTTTGTTCCAACTTCAGATGCAAGCTGTGCCTGTGGCAGTTTCCAGGGCTGATTTGTGGTTCCTTTCTATGTTTTTGGCCTGCACTTTCCTCAAGGAAAATTCATCTCGGCCGTATTCAGCACAGTGCTGTGATTAATGGACTGCCTTCTGTGCTCGATTATGACTATGCTGCATACTTGGGGGTGTTGATCCAGAACTGAAGTCAATGGCAGGCCAGGCCTGAGCTGAGAGACATGCATGCAAAAAAGGGTGGAAGGCTGGTGGGCAGGCACAAAAAGCACGAGTCATGAGACTTGAAAGCTTGACAGCCCTGCCAGGTTGAGAGGGAGGGGAACAGCTGGGAAAGGAGGTGGTGATGGGTGAGCCATGCTGGGACATGGCCGGCCAATATCAACCCTTCTTGCCAGAGTTTTCTGAAGCCAGCTTCCTAAGTGATAACAGCTTCAGCTCCCCCAAGATCAGCCAGTGGGCAGAAGCCAGCATCTGAAGACCCATTAAAATCTGGTTCACAAAGTGGGAACCAATCAGCTAATAGGTCAAAGGCAAATCAAGTGACCCAAGGCATGGCAACAACCAGGTTCAAGCTGCCATGAAAGCAGTCATGTGGGCAGTAGGCACTTGGTTTGGAAGGCTCTTCTCGCCAAAAGCCACATTGTGCAAATGGAGGAGCAGGTTCCTGGGGTTGGCAGAGCCCAACTGTATTCATTCCCTAGTGACATCCGACCTGGTGCTATTAGTGAGGCTTCTGTGATGCTGTTTTGGTGGTACAGACCAGCTTGCAATTTCTTCAGCAAGCATTGGTGACTCAGGGGGTTAAGGTGGTGGAGTCTGGTTTACGACCCTGGCACCCTACAAGTCTGTGGCCACAAGGGGGCATCACTGCTGGAATCTCCTGACTTGAGTCTCCACTGATTTTGGAGTACTAATGACCATACCACCTGGAACGTACTCATAAGCTAAGCAGGATTGGCCCTGGTCAGAGCTTGGATGGAGACATCATGCCTTTCCAGCCTTAGGCAAAGAGAGATTTCTGTGTCCTCCTCTCTGAGATGCTTGAACTGAAGAGGCCAGGGATTATACTTGGTAGCTTCTGTGTAGGAAACCAAAACCGTGCGCTGAATTGCACGTCTCTTGGTGACCATTCTCTCCTGAGAAATAAAAATTTGAGATGTATAATTGCTCCAGAAGAAGAATCTTTATCTATTCCCGTCCCCCCAATACAAACACATAGCATGGCCCATGTTGAGGGAGGCCATCAATACAGAAACCAACATACAACATATGAAAGTACAATACTTTAAGGTAAATATAATTTCATATTACAGAACAAAAGAACAAGAGGACCTGCCATGTGACTTAATGAACATCTCCCTTTTTGTGCAAATTACATAGAAACATATGTTGATTATGAATGATAGACATTTGCAAACAGCCAATCCCTCCACAAATCTCCCAGAGATGGTCCCTCATTAGTGTGTTAATGTTCAGAATTTGTGTTCCTCATTTCATGAAACTTATTCCTAATTCTGAGGCTTCCCACCCATCATTGTATAGCCCAGCAGTTACGAGTTTGGCTCTTCCCACCCTCAGCAGTGCAACAACGTAAAGTGGTGGTGCTATTTACAGTATACTGTACAGTGGTCAAGACAACAGGACCAGGACCAGCTCGCCAACTGGATTTTTCACATCCAACTTGTACTTCAGAGATGGACCCTCAAGGCACTTTTGTGATCTTGCTGGCAGGTTGAGCCAGCTATTATCAACCAGCTATTTTCAACCACTGTGTCATGGCACACTGGTGTGCCACAAACGGTCTTCAGATGTGCCACGGGAGTTTCAGGAAGGATCATATATTAGTAGGGCCATTGGGGGATGTCAGCTTCCAGCTGGCAGTGTGGTGTGCCTTGTCAATTGTCAAAAAAACTGATGGTGTGCCTTGATAATTTTAGAGCTTTCTCAATGTGCCATGAAAGAAAACGGTTGAAAATCACTGGTCTAAGCTAAGTTCCTTGCCTTCATTGCAACAGAGATGAGTTTGACAAGATAATGGCAGAACTATCGTAAACCCCCAACAGGACCCCAAAATTGCTATAACATTTCAGTTCTTGAGCTCTCCCACCCCATCCAGATTATCCATGGCTCATATCACATTTCCAAGATGGTCCTCATTATATCTCCTTTTGCTCTTCTATGCCATACAATACTATACCTCTTTGCCCTGGCTAAAAGGGCATTTCTCACACTTACCCCTCCTAGTGCTGGCCTTCACTGTGTGTGGGGAAAGTCCTACAGACCTCCCATGCCTCAAAACCCATAAAAACATGATAACAACTGTTTGCATACAGAACGGAGTGCCCTGCCAACAGTCACAATAACACTGGATTTTAGCTAAACTCCCGTGGCTCAATTAACAACATTTTCTCTTTTAAATAATCCCTTTACAATAAATGTTACTAGCCCCAGAGCAGAGCAGACACATGGCTCAACAATTTACTGCACCCGAGTCAATAGTGAGATATGGTCGGCAGCGACTTCCATGTGTGAACATATGGACAAACATCCTGTCTGTTAATGACTGCCAAAGGGAAAGCTTTTGTTACGGTACATGCCTTCCAAGAAATGTCTCCAAGGGCCCAAACCTGTCCAACTTTCCAATGCTGATGCAGCCATACCAACAGGCCGTGTGCTGCATCCTGGGGGGCGGGGGAGGGTAGTCACAAGGTAAGGGAACATTGGTTCTCTTGCCTTGGGGCTGCATTGCAGCTGCATCAGTGCTGGAAAGTTGGATAGGCTTGGGCCCCCAAGACCACTGCAGGAATCCTGCATGGGTTATAATTTAACCTGGAACCTCAGTCAGGCATCTGGGCTTCGTGGAAACAAGTAGAGGAGAACTACAGTGATTAGGAGGAAACGGGGATGGTAGGCCTACCTAAGCAGCCAAGGCTAGTTGGTTTAAACCATTTCCTACTCAGCAATAGTTGCAAGTGCAAGAGTTCGTCATGACATCCTATAACCATGCCTACAAAACCACATTCCTGGCAAATAGAAGGAGAAGAAATGGAAGCAGTGACAGTGTCTATTTTCCTGGGCTCCAGGACCACCGCAGATGGTGACTGCAGCCAGGAAATTAAAAGACGTTTACTTCTTGGGAAAAAAGCTATGGCGAGCCTAGACAACTTAATCAAAAGCTGAGACATCACCCTGCCAACAAAGGTTCGCATAGTCAAAGCGATGGTTTTCCCAGTAGCAATGTATGGATGTGAGAGCTGGACCATAAGAAAGACAGAGCGCCGAAGAATAGATGCTTTTGAATTATGGTGTTGGAGAAGACTCTTGAGAGTCCCCTGGACTGCAAGGAGATCCAATCGGTCAATCCTCCAGGAAGTCAAGCCTGATTGCTCCCTGGAAGGACAAATCCTGAAGCTGAAGCTCCAATACTTTGGCCACCTCATGAGAAGAGAGGACTCTTTAGAAAAGACCCTCATGCTGGGAAAGATCGAAGGCAAAAGGAGAAGGGGGCGGCAGAGGATGAGGTCGTTAGATAGTGTCACCGAAGCGATGAACATGAAATTGGGCAAACTCCGGAAGCTAGTGGAGGTCAGGGAGGCCTGGCGTGCTGTGGTCCGTTGGGCCGCCAAGAATTGGACATGACTTAGCGACTGAACAACACAAAACCACATCCCACTGACAATACAAAAGAATCAACTTTAAATGTAAATTTATAAAAATGAGATTCAAAAATATAAAAGGCATTTTAGAGTGTTAGACTATGCATGTTTACTTAGAAATTAATCCCACTGTGTTCAGTAGGCCTTCAGTCGGCCAGGTAAAGAATTTAACATGCTATATACTGTCTCTCAGGCTATCCTTGTGAAAGACAATGGCCTAGGTTCCAATCCTAACCAACTTTCCAGCACTGACCCCGCTGTGCCAGTGGGGCATGTGCTGCATTCTGCAGTGAAGTAGTAGTCATGGAGGCCTCTTCAAGTTTGTTCCCTTATCTCAGAGCTGCGTTGTCCTTACCCTGGTGCTGGAATGTTGGTTAGGACTCAGCCCCTAGACACATTTATCCTATGTCCCTAGGCACATTTCTCAGTTTGTTACCTGCTGAGCCCGACATCTTGGCAAAAGTCCTTTGAAAGAAAGTTTCAGAGGTATGTTGATAATGTCATCACTGCTATTGTAGAAGTCCAGGGGCTCAACTCCTCCATGCCCCCAACCACACCCTTGTTCCCATTTCCTGTGGTCATCTGTTCTACCCATGGGGAAGATAGAAGCATCAGCCTATCTCCAACAGAATGTGTTCAAGAGGACAGTAGCTTGAAGTGCTGCACTGAATTTTACTAGTTGCTCAGTTCTACAGTCCAGCAGACTCCTTGCAGGAGAAAGTGTTCTCATTTCAGAATTCACTTTAGTTAAAACTTCATCCATTTACAGTAGGATCTGCAATGCATACAAGCTGGAATACCGAGCAGCCAGTTCAGACTGTGCTTCATCATTCCACAGGAAGGTGATGGCATCTTCTTGGACTTCTGAGTCCAGCCCACAAGTTTGCAACATCTCAACAGTTTGATCAGCTTCTTCTTCATTCATCAGGGAAAGGGCTGGACTGGTGAAAACGCTGCCTTCCTCACCAGAAAGAATCCACTCCAAAATGCCATCCATCTATTGAAAGAGAAAACAACGTGCATATGAGAAACAAAGACAGGAAGGGTCACAAATGTGATTTCATTTGGCGCACAAGCTGTTCCAGGCACCCCCTAAAGACACAGTTCCTCATGAAACAAGCAGTCACTAGAGCAGAGAGGTAGGGGTGGTTGCTTAACCCAAGGTTCCCAAAGTGTGCACTGCAATGCCTTATAGTGCCGCCATCTTGGCTCTTGTGAGATTTGGGCACCACCATGTTGGATCTTGCAAGATCCACAATGGCAGTATCCAACTGAGCTGGGAAGAAGAGGCTGTGCGGGCAACATGACCCGGGTAATTTTGGGAACCACTGACTTAACCCTTCCCCTGCTGCCCACTGCTTCACCACGCCAAAGCATGACCACCATCCTCAGTTGCGTTTTCCCACTGCGGGATTCCAAATGTGTTTCCTCTCCTAAACGTGCGTAATTGACTCTGCAGCAGAACAAGCAGCTTGAGGGTGTGTGTGATTTGGATTGAAGTGATGGGCAGAGAAAATGTTAAGCGCAAGCACAGATACCCTGCCATTTTTCTGCTCAAAATGTTCACTTCCAAATGTGGCTTTCCTTTTCAAAAAGGGGAGGATTGGGGCTGTCCAATGTCCTGTTAGAGCAGCCAATGGATTGTCCAATGTCCTGTTAGAGCAGCCATTTTCAACCAGAGTGCCGTGACACATCGGTGTGCCGCGAATGGTCCACAGGTGTGCTGCGGGAGTTTGGGAAATGTCATTTATTAATAGGGCCCCTGGAAGACGTGATCCCTCCACCAGTTTCATGGTGTGCTTGGTCAATTGTCAAAAATACCGATAGTGTGCTTTGACAATTTTAGTGAGCTAGAAGATGAAAAACGTTGAAAAATCACTGGGTTAGAGGGAGGCAAGCAGAGCAAAAGCACCACCTTCCTATGGTTAAAAATAACCCACCACCTGGGCTAGTTGCTACCAATAAAACATACACAGGAGCGGCGACTCTGTTAAGGCTTCAAAAGAAATACTGTCCTCACAGTTCATAGTGGTATACACCTACATCTTCTGATTGCTCAGAGGTCCTATTACTTTAGAATAGGTCACTCTATAGCTGTTCCCTTTGTCCAGCGGGCATGGAGCCCTGGCAGAGCATATCCTTCTCCTGTGATGGTCATGAGAGAAGAGAGTGTGTGAGAAGAAGGGGAGGAAGGAAATAGTGAACCACAGAGAGGACAGGTAGATGGTCTCAGGCAAGGATCTTGAATAGCTGGATATGCCATGACGTCACAGACTTGAAGCCGTGGATTTACTAAAATGGCTGACTGAATCATTGCCGCGAACGACGAGGTTTGCCACCGGAAGGGCTCGCTCGCTCGCTCGGCGTGCGTGTGAAAGTTAATTTTATGGGGGGGGGTGAGTGTAGAAGTTTAAAAAAATACTCTTAATAGCCTAGAAGTAAAAAAAGAATTACTCTCCTATTGACAACTACTTGTGTTATGAAGAGATTTTAATGTAATATAATTACGCGGAATTAAACCTTGGAATTGCATATTAACTCATAATATGGTTACCACTGATGTTTCTCCACGATCACATGTTGTTATTTTGGTAAGTTTTTACTTCAGGAGTAAACGATTAAGCGCTAAACATCATGTGAAAACCCATTGGAAATCATTGGAATGAGCAATGTTTTGGACATACTGTCATGGCCGCTAAGCCCGCCCCTAGGCTTCAACCTTCTGGTATCAATTATTAAAGCAGGGCCGGGCCCTGGTCTCAGGTGACTGGACAGTACATTGCCCTCCAGTCCTGCAGGTGGTATTGCATTCAAATTCCAATACTAACCAGGCTCAGGTGCAGTGCCTGTCATCTGAACTCTTGAATCGTGGGTTCCCCCATGGGGTCTTCACCTACGCCCTGACCATGCATGAGGTATGACCTCTGCCACTGGTCCTCAGATTTCAGGTTGGGCCCTCTGGTGGGTGCAGGCCCTCATCTGGTATCCAACTGGGCTGACCCCTGGGACTACCTCTGCAGATCTGCTGATCTCTGAGCTCATCCACACTCCCACCCTGTAATTGGGCAAGATCCTCTTTGCAGGCTTTGCCCTTGAAGAAGAAAATAAGTTAGCACTGAAGATACATTCACATTCCTCACCTATTTTATTGATGCAGTCCTGGGCCATTTTGGACTGCTGGATTGCTTCTCTAACTGAGTAAATGGTCAGGCCTCAATCTAAACAAGTTGCATCAGCTGGGAGAGGGAGACTGACAGAGACACAAAGGAGAAAGAGGCCACTGATGAGAGCTACAGGTTAGTGGTACAGGTTAGTGACTAAGAGACTGTGTTGTGACTCAGGACTTGCTTCGTTTAAATCTGGCCTTTGCCATTAACTTGCTAGATGGCCTTAGTCAAATCCCATAGCCTGAGCTACAGTTCAGGGCTAATAAGTACTTACCTTAAGGGGCAAGTTGTGAATTTTATGTCAAGATAATTCCTGTGCTGTGCTGGGCCGTGCTCCAGAGCACTTTGCAAATGCTAAATATTATCAGACAGATGTTTTTAAAAATATGGTTAAAAAACTGGTTGCAGGTTGGGGTCAAAGGTGGATTTTGGGTCTGGAAACTTGGAAGTATAGGAGCATGGAAAGTCAAGAGCCACAGCAATTCCATATTTATTAACAGTGTCTTGGCTGCTCACCAATGGTAAGCAAAAGTCACCAGCAGGTAAACAGGCAGGGAAGGACTTATAGGTTCAACGAGAAGAGTTTAGCATTTTTCTTTCCAATTGTCCATGTGCTACAAATAACTGACATAAGCACATGAGGGCAGACAGCCTAATAAATATTCACCTGAGTCAATAATATTGCAGACTTATCTGGACATGTGATCTATTCTACACAACAATACAAAGGTTGATTGGAAGGCAGGATATGGAATTCAAAGGTCGCCACCAATATTGTTTTTGACAGAGCTTGCTTGCTTCGAAAAGTCCTATCAACCAGGCATTCAACCAGACAGGTACAGCTTTCCCTAGCCCAAAGAAAGGGTTGAAGTTTTCACCTGTGGAATTTCTGTCTGTTGTGTAATTCTGGAAACAGCAAGAGCACGCACGCACCTGGGGAGGGAGGATACAGGGATGGAATTCAAGGTAGTTTTTTTTGTTTTAATAACCTCCTTGAAAACAAAAGTCTGAAACAACATTTCTGCTAGTTTCACATCAAAACAGAAAACGTGTTAGCATGGGGAAATATGCTTGGCAGAGAAAAGACCAGAATGAAAATTCACAATTATTGATTCCTTAAGTTCTTTCAAATTGGGAGGGAATAGGCTGGGAATGGGGATCAAATTGTTCTGGTAAAAAGTTTCATTTATTCAATGCAAAAACCAAACGAACCGTTGCTAAAAGATTTCCTGACTAGCTGGGTCTTATTACATCAATACCTTCATGATTAGTAATGATTTGTACAGCACTTCCAAAGGTACAAAGAACTTCACTGCCTTTGTGTGGCTTCTAGGAGCTCTTATTCTATGTAAAAGCAAGGGGGCAGGTTTTGGGGGTGCCATGAAGGGCAACAAAGTAAGAGGCAGACAGATCTGACCCATCGGGGATAACCCACTTGGAAAATCCCAGTGACATCCCCCAGGTGAGCATGTGGACACTAAGTAATATGGGACAAAATCCCCTGGGAAGTGCTCCTGAGCAAGCCCCATTTAAACAAATGGGATCTATGCAAGAGAGTACAGTACATGTATACAGTTCTCATTCCTGGGGATTGTGCCTTTGTGAATGAGTATGCACTTGCTTCTGTGGGGAGTTGGTGTCATTGAGATTTTTCTGCCCTAGGCACCAAAATAAGTTGGACTAGCCCGACTCCATCAACAACAGAAAAGACACAAATCTTATTAGCTGCCTTACGGGCAGGAAACGAACTCCGGCCTGCACATAATAGGGAAGATCTCTCTCTCTCCAGACAAAAATTCACCAGCTTTGCAACAGCTCTATTTCACTGTTTGAAATATGTGGCCAGCAGAAACAGACCAAAGCTGCTTTCATATATCACTCCAAGACCACTTTTTTGGACTGGGATGCATCCTTGGTGACTATGTCACGGCAAGAAGGAAAGTGGGAGATTGTCATTCTGTCATTCAAATGCCTACTCTTCGTCAGGCATCATCACCCACATAGCTCAACGCATGGCGAGAGAGGCCTCATTTCCTTCACAGCACAAGCTCATCTACTCAGAAGTAAGCCCCATTATAGTCAATGGGGCTTACTCCCAGGTATGTGTGGATAGCATTGCAGCTTTAGTGTGTCTGGCCTTCCAATTCCTGTCTTTGGTGAAGGAGTCTTGTTAGGTTTTTTGAAGTTGTATTTTATTCTCTTTATATTATACAGTGTGTGTGTGTGTGTGTGTGTGTGTGTGTGTGAGAGAGAGAGAGAGAGAGAGAGAGAGAGAGAGAGAGAGAGAGAGAATCCAAAGCCTGCAAAAGTGGTTTGACCAGACACGAGAGACACCAGAAATGTATGTGTGCACCCAGCACGACAATGCCTCTGTTATACCTCTTTTGGCACCTTAAGACTGTTGCATGTCTCCAACCCTACACATTGGAAGGAACAGGGATAGGAAATCTTTGACTTACCCCAACACTTTGGGGTTGCTGCTGCTAAGACCAATCTGCTTCTTTTGCCAACAAGGGTAAGCTTGGACCCTTGGACAGCTCTTTCTCTTGGATCACAAATTTCAAAAAACAACAACAAGTTTGACTGTGGCATTTAAGGAAATGCTGCACTTTTATTCTCAGCTAAGAACAGGAAGTTATGGTCTCTGGCATCCTTCAGTTCCCGACCCTTTTCCCATGACTCACAACCCTGCTCGTTCCATGGGCCAGTGTGCAGATAGGTAGAGTGTTTTGTCCAGCAAAGGTGAGGGGGTTCAAGGATGCCTGCTTTGAAGTCATGTCCTCTGATGGGGAAGACCTTCCCCCTAACAATAATCCCAGCTGAGTGAGGTAAACTGTGGGTCTTCAGTGATGCCAGGAAAGCCCTTTGCACATGCTCTGAGAGATTTGACTTCTTTATCTGCCTCAGGGCTGAGAGTTAGCAAGAAACATGGGCTGACACAAACTAAAGTACAGAGAGCCAGAGAGAGGAGACTGGGGATGAGAACAACCTGCTCCATTTGTGTTATTAATATTAGTAATGCCTCCTATAACGAAGATTCCTGGAACAGTGTTTTGTTAGAGCACTCTTTGTCCTGCATATGATTCATAAAAATGAGAGTAGTTAAAATCCATAAAACGGTTCAAAAACGCGGTGCAGAAAGTACAGCTGCCTGTGATATGCTTTCAGCTAATGGGAGCTGCATATGCATCTTGGGAGCTGGCACTACAACGGGTGCAGTGCATTCCGGTTAGCAAAAGGAAACTAGTTTCCTACCAGGAAAGGCTCCAGGATAGTGGGCAAAGCAATCCATCCTAGATGCCTTCTTCAGCTGGAATGGTTGAATCCTTTGGCAGTTCCCAAGGATGAGTGGCAACCTAGCACGTCCTCCTGAGGGTAGCACCTGCCGTCGTCTTCCATCACCCACTGCCATGTAGGTAGGGGTGGCATGATCTGGGATGCCACCGGATGCTGTCTTGGGTCTGCTGCCTGTGTGCTCCAACCCCCTCCCCCAACACTTACCATGCTGCTTGTCCACTGCCATGAAACCTGGAGAACCTTTAGGAGGGGAATGATCCATTCCTCACTCAAATGACTGGAAAGAAGATCATTGTGGCATGTATTGGTTGGCCTCTATTGGGGAACCACTGAGCCTGTGATAGTCTATTTTGCAAAGGTCCACGTATGTCTGTTTAGTTCTCCTTGCCACTCCGTCATCTCAGGAATGGACCAGGGTTGTCCTTTCCACTGTGCTGTTGAACAAATTGTCACACGTATACACTAGAAGTTTCCCTCTGGCTCTCTTTCCTGCATCCTAACATATTTCGCGTGTAACAGTCAGAGCGTGATAGGTAGGACCTGTGTTGGAACAGCTCCCCCAATACATAAGCTCCCCAATACATGAGCCCCTGTGTGTGCATGTGCCTGTGCACGGGTGCGCATGTGCCCAAGCTGTGAACTCCCAACACACTCAGGACTGCAAGTCTATTCATAAACTTTGCTGAAGTCACAGAAAGGTCGGGGATAGAGGGGGAGATGATTCAACAGGGTCACCGCTTAGGAAGTGCTCACGCAATCAGAGTGCGGCTTTCCCCTTCTGAGACGTACAGGCTCTGGTGACTTTCTCAACTCTGCACGTGACTTCCAGGATTAGCCCATTTTGACCCAGTCCAAGGTCATTTCTGTTACTACAAGGACGTGGAGGGCATGTTGCAGCAATAAAGATCTGAAGGCAGCAAACGAAGCGATGTCATTCTGGAGTGACTGGCTTCCTTTCTGCCTTGGGATCTGTTCTGCTGTTTCCCTCCCTTTCTCTCTCAATCTGTGGTCTATTTTTGGATGGGAGACAGAATGCCAGGCTGTGACAAGCTGCAGTACCTGTTGTGGCAGAACAGAGTCACTGTGCAGCCGATTAGCCAGGGCAGGAATGTGATGAGAAGGCCAGACGGCAAAAGAACGGAGTCCAACCTTGAGAACCTGTCCAGGCTGGACTTATGATCACCTACTGAAGCTCCATGTCACATGGCCAGAGGAGAGAACCACACTGTGAAGACTACATCTGGGACTGAGGATTCGGTGAATTTCAGAATACTGTACATTTGTAAAAACCCCATTGAAAAATGGTGGTTTAGACTAGCCTGCCCGTGTAAGCCGCCTTGGGCATTTGCTTCAGCATGGGAAAGGCGGGGTATAAAGTCTTCAAAATAAAAATAAAAAATAAATAAAATCTGTAAATTAACTGAAAAGCTAGCAGGCCGAAATCTGAAGAATGGCATCTCTGGCAAATCAAACTAAGATCTTTCCAGTTGACAGAATGAGGGCACTGTGTGAACACAGGAAGCTGCCTTAGGGCCAGGAAGAGGGCAGGATCAGTGGAGCAGGGCTCTGTCGTGTCCTGTCCTCCCTCCCAAGCCTAAACACCCTACATGGGCTGCTCGGACTCGCGCCAGCTATTTAGCTATTTAGCTGGCGCAGATCAGAGAAGCCCCATTGGGCAGGCTACTCCTAACGAGCGTGGGATACAGCGAAGGCTATGTGGCCCTGCTGGGCCAGCACTTGTTAAGATTGGGCTGCCTGAGATTTAGGTTCTAGAGACCAGAAAGGGGGCAGGCCTGGAGAAGAGCCGTGCATATGTGTACACATGACGAATATATGTTAAGAAGATGGCAAACCCTAAATGCCCCAAACATTAATCCAAAAGTCCACCAATAATTGCCATCTCCTCTGGTACATAATGTGGCCCTAAGATAAGAGCATGAGCATTAAAGGTAAATATAGTTCAAAATGTAAACTCCTTGAGGCATCATCTGTTCTTTTTCTGCTTGTGTTCCTTATTAAACAGGCATTCCTAGTGTATCAAAAAGCAAAAAATGAGATTTGCCAGGGATAAGTACCATAATACGGGACCTGGGTTTTGTCAGTAGTTAGAAACAGCTGAAGAGCTGCATTCCTGAAGGTTCCCAACCCAGGTCTGTTGCACCACATTTACCTGATTTCAAGGCTGTAACACGATCTTGGTGGCTCTGATGATGACCTCATTCTCCCGTTCGCAAAAGCCCAGTGGCTGGTATTGTTTTATTCATTGAGGGATACGGTCGGATTACTCACTCTCACCTACAACCTGGATTACTGTGTCTTGTTTCTGAAACCTCTGTCATTAATAATCCGTTGCATAAGATCCCAGATTATCTAGCGTTACATCCCAGCTCAAATGAAACTCTGGAGGAATCCCATCCCACAGATCTCATGTGGGGAAAGAGGACATCTCTCCCAGCTAGCCAGGCCGTTCTCAACACGTTATCTTCTGGTGGCCAAGTGCCACAAGGCAGCCCCTTCCAGGCCCTGCTTTTCCTCATCCACAGGGCATAAAGTACATCATGGTCCACTCAGTGATGGGATCAGCTAACGACTCGGGGGAACGCTGGGCGGGCAGCAGGAAGCCTGGGCAGGACTTCCGGGTGATTGACAGCCCGTCCGTCTGGGTCCGCCGCCCGCCCACCCGCCGCACGGGCTGCCCCCGGGTGGCACGCCCTGCCGCTGTGTGCCCTGGCACCTGGGGTCCCCCACTCGTCCCCCCGGCGAGCGGGCGCCCCCTCCGAGGCCAGGGCAACCTGTGCAGCGGGCAGGCAGGCGGCAGACCTGGACGGACAGGCTGTCAATCACCTGGAAGTCCCGCCCAGCCTTCCTGCTGCCTGCCTAGCGTTCCCCCGAGTCGTTAGCTGATCCCATCACTGGGTCCACTCCAGTCTCTCTACCCACAACACTCCTGAGACTGCTTACCATGCCACAGTGGCTACCAGCAGCCCTTTCTCCCTTGCCCTGTGCTTACTGGTCAGACTGGGATTTACTGGGAAATTGGTTGTGCTTCTGCCAATTTACCATAAGGCTAAGAAGCCTCCCTCCATGGCTAATAGAAAGCCCTAAAATATGGAGGGGGGTGTCCTTTTAAGAAAATATTGTAATCAGTAGAGGAGCATGACCATCTGAGAAATGTGGCAAACCCATTCCTTCCCAAGTGACAGAGAGCAGGCAGAAAATGAGTAAAAATACACCATGCTTCTTAGATGTCTGAAGGAACCAAACAGTAGTGGGGGGAGGCAAAGGATTAAAAGAAAGCACATATCAAAGGCACACAAGACGGAGCTATTAAGAGGGGTTGGTGACAAGGGTTGGTAAGGAGTTTAAAACGCAGACGTGTCCTGGATCAGCTGGTTGAGTTGGGGATTGGAGGCACTGCTTTTGGGTGGTTCTTCTTGGCTGACAGATCCCAGATTGTGATGCTGGGTGGCACCTGTCTGGCACCCTGGCTGCTGTGGTGTGGGGTGCCACAGGGTTCTATTTTATCCCCCATGCTTTTTAACATCTACATGAAACCGCTGGGGAAGATCATCCAGTGGGGTGTCACCAATATTCTGACGACACCCAGCTCTATCTCTCCTTGCCATCTCATTCTGGGGAGGCTGTGAAAGTCCCGGAGTGTTGTCAGGGCGCAGTTGGGATCTGGATGAGGGCCAATAGGCTGAGACGGAATCCAGAAAAGACAGAGGCCCTCCTGGTCAGGAAATTCTCGATGCAGTGCTGAGTCATCTCCCTGCTCTGAATGCAGGAGTGGGTGCGCAAGAATCCACTCCTTGCAGGAGCGGGTGCGCAGTTTGGGCGTGCTCCTGGACTCTCAGCTCTCCCTGGAGAGCCAGGTGGCAGCGATGGCCAGCAGTGCATTTGCCCAGCTTCGGCTAGTGCGCCAACTGCGGCCGTACTTGAGTCGATCAGACCTAACCACGGTGGTCCATGCCCTAGTGACTGCAAGATTAGATTACTGTAATGCGCTCTACAAGGGGCTGTCCTTGAAGACAGTTCAGAAGTTGCAATTAGTGCCGAATGCAATTAGTGCAGGATGGTTATGGGAGCTGGGTGGTTTGATTCTGTTGGACCACTGCTTCAGTGGCTGCACTGGCTGCCCATTTGCTTCTGGGCCCAAGTCAAAGTGCTGGTTTTGACCTTTAAAGCCCTTCATGGTTCAGGTCCAGGTTACCTCAGAGACCACCTTCGCCTCTACATTCCGGCCTGCCCTCTTATGTCATCTGAGGGGGACTTCCTGCCAGTGCCATTTTTCTCCCAAGTTAGGGGATTGGTGGCATGGGGGCGAGCCTCCTCAGTTGTGGCAGCACAATTATGGAACTCCCTGCCAGGAGATCTAAGAGCTTCCTTCTCCCTCATAGCATTTCGCCTTGGGCTCAAGACTTTTCTGTTTCATCTGACATTTGATGTTGTCTCTTGAACCTCTGCAGCAGAACCTACGGTGTAAATAATTTGCCCTCCAATGATTTTTATATATTTTACCCTGTTTTCATTTATATTTTATTTTTATTGCTTATTTTATGTATGTTGTTGTTGTTGTTGTTGTTGTTGTTGTTGTTGTTGTTGTTGTGAGCCACCTTGGGCAGAGAACATAAGAACATAAGAAGAGCCCTGCTGGATCAGACCAAAGGCCCATCTGGTCCAGCTTCCTGTATCTCACAGCGGCCCACCAGGTGCCCCAGGGAGGCACGAGACAACAAGATGCTTGCATCCTGTTGCCACTCCCTTGCACCCGGTACCAGTAGCCCTCCACCTTTGTAAGGAGGTTGTACAATCCATCATTGTCTATAGCCCACGATGGACCTTTCCTCCAGAAATCAGAGGAAAGGCAGGGTAAAAATATTTTAAATAAATAAATAGGAAGGAAGAAATAAAGGAAGTAAATGGGACAAACAGTCATCGGGCTTGGGTTAACAGTGATATGAGGGATCTAGAAGAAATAGCTATTTAAAAAGCCAGTTAAACAGCATGCTGCTGGTTGACCCTGCAACAAAGACTTTCATATGCCTCTCTGGTAACATAGGTTAGATCATGTAGTGGTGTAGTCTCTAGTTGGTTTCTTGCCTTGTGTGGGCTGCGATTATATTTATCATCTCCAGGACTGCCCTTAGAGTGCAATCCTATACCCCCGTTGCACCGGCGCTATATTCTTGCGCCAGCTGAATGCGGTCGCAAACGTGTCGTCAAGCACGTCCACATTGGCACTATGGCGCTGCTGGCACAAGCAGCAGTGCCGACACTCGGGTGCCGCCATGACCATCAGCAGCACCGGCCTTGCACCAGTCGAACGTCGGCGGCGCTCAGTTGGCGCAGGGCCTCGCCGAGGGCGTTCCAGAGGCATGCCAGGGGTGTAACTGGGTGGCACAGTGGGCAATGATGGGGGCAGTGACACAGGACAGCCTTAGTGCCAAATCCTAACGCCCGTCCCCGGCCAGGGCAGCCCCAATTCGGGCCACCCCTGTCCATATTCCTTTGCGCCTGCAAAACAGCAGGCGCAGAGCCAAGCAGGTCCATAGGGGCGACCAGGGGCTTACGCAGGTGCAAGGGGAAAAACTCCCCTTTTCCTGGACGTTGCTGCTGCCGCCTCCTCCTAATGGGCTTTAGAATACAGCCCTGTTATGTCGGCCTTACCATGTTGGCCTTACTTATGATTGGGCTGCTCATTGCCTTCCCCTTTGGGGTTGGTGACAGGCCCCCTAGAATGTACTCACTTTGGCATAAGCTAATAAAATAACTTTTAGTCATTGGGAAGCATGTAGACCTTTGCAGATCAGGAGAGGTTGGCTCCATGGTACCTGGGGGAAAGGGAAGTTATTTGGAACCATGAAGGAGTTTGCCCTTCCCCCACCCCATTGCTCACTGAAGGTTTTAGACTGGAACATGGGGGTGGTGGAAAGGTGCAAGCAGAAAGGGGCACACTTGTAGCTTGCAGCTGGACTGCAATAACCCTCAAGGAGCAGGGCGAGCTGTCGGCTTGCAGGTGGCCCAGCTCCCTGAGGGGCAAAAACTATGACATCATCAAGCTAAGGAGGTCATCCTATGATGCCATCAAGCCTTGTGAAAATTTCCAGGATTGCCTCCAGTAATCACCTGGAGAGGGATGCTTATTCTTGGAGACTTCAGGTAAGTCTGGGAGGGTTGGTAACTGTAGGTCTACCTGGAGCTCCCAGGAGTCTTGGTAAACAGTCCCAGTGGCCACATGAGGTTGCAGCTGGTCAGCAAGCAGCAATGAGACTCAGAAGCTCAGCAGACAGGGTCAGAAAATGCAATCAAGGAGCTTGATCCTAGCAATGACTCTTCTGCCTTCAATTTTATTTATTTATTTATTTATTTATTAACCTTTGGTTGGCATACAGCTCTGCCTTCAATTGTCTGAGTACAGCTTTCGTGCAACTCCCTCTACCCTAGCGCCCTCTTATGGCTGGTACCAGGGTGGACTCTCCCACCCATCCCTGTTGTTATGCCACCAGGAGAAAGGATAAACCAAATAACAAGTGAGTCTCAACATAAGAAAGGGTTGGCAAGATTTGTGGCAAATTTGCATCTAAAGTCAGTGCAGTATTTTGTCAAACTGAAATGTTACCGAAAGGTGATGGCCAGCTAGGGTCAAGCAAACCAATGGTGCAGTTACCCTAGTATCCTGTTTCCAACCGGAGGCAGCACAGCATGCATGGGGTGTAGAAACTGGAATGACTACGAATTTTAACGCACACCACTAAGTTGGGGCTGGTAGGATAAATCCACGCTTAAAACACACACACACACACACACACACACACACACACACACACACACACA
>JAJKFI010000047.1:8611604-8717586 GCA_029204185.1 Lerista edwardsae
ACACACACACACACACACACACACACACACACACACACACACACACACACACACACACAGCCCAGATTACGATCTCATAGCAAGTAGTGGCCTGTGCCCTCCTGCTTCCTGAATGCCACTCAATTTTGCGTATGTGCTCTCCCAAGGTTGAAAGGAGAGAGCAGGTGGGTAGGCCAGTGAGTAAGGGGGCAGGTGCCAGCAAGCACCCCCATGGATAGGGAGGGGGGCGCTCCACTCTGATTGCCTCTGCTCTCCTGAACTCGGTGCACAGCCTCTCTCTTCTCCCCCGGCTGGGAAGCACATCCTGCTCCTATCATTTCAAACCAAAATAGTGTGGAAGAGAGATGCCACATGCCGGGTGGGTGAGACGGAGCAATTTGGAGCTGCAGCAGCTTTTCTTTCCGCCCTCCAGCAGGGCTTGAGAAGGGGGCTGCTGCTACCGCAACCCTCCTCTGATAGTGCTCTCAGAAAGTCAGAAGAGGATCTCTGCTGTCAGAGGAGACACAAGCTAGAAACAGTGGCAGGCAGATGCAGGGCTGGCTTTAGGAGCAGCGGGGCCCAATGTAGGGCATTCCTGTGGGCTCCCCCACCTTCCCTGCAGGGGCCCCCACTCAGCAAGAAGAGCACTTGTGGTGCCGCGCACAAAGCATGACACCTGGACATGATGATATCACTGCCAACTGCTTCCAGGAAGCCCATTTTGGGCCATCTGAAGGCAAGGGCAGGTGGCAGGGCCCAAAGTAAAGCTGCTCTGCTAGCCCCACTGACTTACAGCCCATAGAGATCCCAGCTGCAGCAGCCTGCGACATGCTCACTGTGCTGGTGTGGGGGCCCCCAAAGTGCAGAGCCCAAAGTGATGACATTGGTCACATTGGCTTAAGGCCAGCCCCGGGCAGATTGGCTGAGGGCTCCTCCGCTTGCCGCACCTCCAAGGGTGCCGCTCCATGTGAACGCTTCAAGGGCGCTTCATGGCAAGGCCAACCTTGCTCATAGCGGTGGACAATGCTATGAAATCAGAGGTAAGGTCTTCCCGGGGACCTGGGATTACAACTGGCTCCCATTCATTTGAATGAAGCTTGTGCAGGAGAACCAGAGAGCCAGCTTGGTGTGGTGGTTTGAGAGTTGGACTTAGACCAGGAAGATCCAGGTTCAAATCTCTATACTACTCAGCCATGAAGATTCTTGAGGGACCCTGGGCCAGTTGCTATCTTTCAGCCTCACCTACCCAACAGGATGAAAGGAGGAGAGTAACTATGTACACCACCCTGTGGAGGAAGGGCGGTATTAAAACAAACCTTCCTGGAGGATATGAATTAGTAGGACAAGAATGCCATTGGAATATTGCATTTCAACTTGCTTTGGGCCGAACCTGTACACATCAGCTGTGTATCCTTGCTGCGCAAAAGACATGCTCACAGACACAAAGAAAGGCACCTTTCGCAAAAAGCCTATTGATTTTTTTTTAATTATTTGCCTTTTTTCATGGGAAAAGTTAAATAAATAACATTTGGGGAAAAAAACAGGAAATAGTTTTATTACCATTGTAGTAGTAATTTTTTTTTTCCTTCTGTGTGCGTGTCACGGTTTTCAGTGGCCATTTTGGTTTCTCAATGTGTTCTCTGAATGCAGCTCTGGTTGGCTGCCCACACTGCGACGGAGGAGTCCTACTGCAGACTGGGAATGTAGAGAAGAGGTACTGAGTTTGAAGAGCTCAAGGCATAAGGCTGCTTATCAACAGAGAAAGAGAGCGTGGACATTCGGATCTTTCTTCTCATATCCTGCGTTCCTTCAGTCCATGGTCACAGTGGAAGGTCAGCTGACTTCTGGATCCATTAACCATCTGGTGACCAATGCCCCTTTAGTCTGATGGTAGGTTGTTGTGATGCATTCTCTTTCTTCCAAAGAAGGCTTTTCGGCTTTTATTGGTAAAGAACAGAAGAAGGAACTTCTCGAAGGGCACGGGGAGCATTTTGCTACAAAGCAGGTAGGACTTGCAAAAATGTCCACCCACAGAAAGCCCTGCCTCTGAACACCAGACTAGAAAGCTCTGGGTAAGGATGTCTCTCAGTTAAAGGACACTTGAGAGTATGGCAGGTGGATGTAAACTCTGTCTCTGGCCCTTTTTGGGCCAAAGCAGAGTATCATATGGTCTAGAAACCTGGCAGGGCAGAGTTCCCCCAAGTAGGAACCAGGTAGGCACATGAGGAATACAGGTGGATAACCAGGTTCACATCTGTAGTCTTGGGTGTGCCACAGATGTGCCCCTTGCCCACAGCTCCATCTCCAATGATACGCTCCAGGTCTGGAGGGAGTAGAAATACCCTCCAAAGTCCAGCATACCTCCCTAAGGTCCTCTGTACTTGCTCCTTCCAATGGGTGGAAAAAGTCTTGACGAAGCAACACTTCCATGTGGCACGTTGGTATATAAAAGTGATGCAATGTTGGATAGCAAGAGACATCAGGTTGGGATGATGCTTTTCATTGGCCCTACATTATCACCTGGGACTAATGCAAGGACAACCTTTGGCTTCTTCCTTCACTCACAAGAACTATGAAGAGCAGTGCAATATATGAGCTGGGATCTCATGGATGTCAGTTATGGCAACTCCAGTTACCCGTAAAGACAATTTCAGATCTTCGGAGAGCATACAGGTTGTCACAGCTGAAGTATGGGAGCTTCTGGCTTATGGTGATGAGTGTGGGCAGGAGAAAGAGGCAGCCATCAAAACTATTGCATCAAAACTGTTGCAGAGTTTCAAGGAACACTGTGGCCCAACTTATCACAGAGTTGGGGTTGGACTAGATGACTTTGTGTTCCTTTGGGTTCCTTCTAACTGGGAACCTTTGAGTTCCTTCCAACTCAGGTCCCTTCCAACTTAGATCAATCTAGGATTCTATGATTGATCCCAGAGCTGAGAGATCTGGTACAACATTTGAAGGAAAACGCACAATTCATTTTCACCACTGCTCAAATGTCACACTGCCCGTAAAGGTAGGCTAGTTCCATGACTGAAGGAAGTAGCAAAAGCAATAGGTGAGATGTCCTCACTTTGTTTCGCAGTTTCATAATTCTGGTTCTGACAAATGGGAAGAAAACGATACACTTTTTGGAACCCGGATAAGTTCATTTCGAACGTTGGGTCTAAAACTGTTTCTGCAGTTGAAAAAGTCGCAAAGAACGTGACCCTGTTATTCTATTCTATACCTCACATGTAGACGTGTGTCTTCTATATCTTGTGTCTTACTATTTATCCAAGTATTTATACTATTGATCCATAACCCCATATGCATTTCATTCTGATCACTGTCATGGGTAGAGGTGAAGCATTCCAGCAAAATGGATATCCAGCTATTGCTACAGGACATATAAAAAGGTGATCCGTTTTGAAAACCACTGCAATTATATAGTTGGGTTTTCAGAATTGTGGTTCTTCATCCAGAAGATTTAGCAGAAGAATGTTGCAGTGTCCCCTGTGAAAAAACGTTGATAGATGCTATACATTCTTGGTAATGTGATGTGTTGCCTATAAGTGTCCATACAAATATTCTCAGCTACTAGTTGATGATTTCAGGTTAGGAATCATTTTTTTAAGTGTCCTTATCGAAGTGGTAAAATCTCTATGAATCATGATAATTTTCAAAGTCCTGGATTACTATTGTCATGAAGCAGCCACTTGTACTAAGAGAAAACACTTTAGACACAATCCACCTGATCCAGCAAATGCCATCCACATACAGAAAGATGCTTCTAGGTATGAGTCTGCCATAACAGGTGCAGAAAAGACTACTGCATGGGGGACTGCAGACCTCACCCAGCAATGTGCTGACCCATACGCATGGGTTATGTGCTACTCCTTAGAGGCCCCACGCAACAGCCTGTTCACAAGCTTGAGAGCAAGGCAGTGTCTGCCTGTGCAGTGGCATAGGTAGGGCACCTGAGCAAAACAGACACATCCAAAGACACAAGCTAAAGCAGTGTCAAGGGTACATTGCCCTGGGTACCATACCTTGCAGGGTATCAGAAGGCTTCCTGGAGGCTTTAGAAAGGCACATCCCGTTTTTGCTGAAAACCAGAAGCATCTTTCTAAGGCTTCCAGGGGTCCTTCTGATACCCTGCAAGGTGTGGTGCCCAGGGCAATGTACCTCTGAACCCACCTTAGCTATGCCACTGTGTCTGTGGATATGATCCAGATGCTATTTTGTGCAGCATCCCTCTAGTTGCTTCTGCTATTCTCTGGATCAAGGGCCTTGTGTAAGTTTCTGTGTCTTCCTTCAGCGCCAGTATGGGGATGAAATTTTTCTACAATACAATTCAGATTTTCTATTTCCCAGCAGGCTTAAGAAATATCTTTTAACAGCAGCAAGAATCGTGAAAACATGGCTTAAATGTACTAAACATTGATTCCCCCCCTCCCTTAATGGATTCCTGAAAAGAAAAAAAGATGTGGTGTAAAATAAAAATAAAAAAACTTCAGGTACAAAGCATTTGAGAAAGGAACTATTGGAGTTGGGAATATGTGTATTAATTGGATGTAATTTTTTTCTCCCTCTCTAATCCTGCATAGTAATAACCAGCTCAGAAATTTCCCTGCACTTAGTACAGGGACGAACAGAGGCCCGAGCATGCCCATGGCAGGCAATGAAACTGCGCCCCCAGGACGTCGCCCCGCCCCCGTGCGTTGTCCAGGCACGCCTCCCTGCACCCGGAATAGCTCCATTTCAGAGCGTAACGGAGGCGAGAGAGGGTGGGCGGGCCAAACAGCACACAGTTTCTTCCGCAGACTCCACAGAATGGTGCCCTGCCACCCTGCCGCTGCCCAGCGCCCATGGCTCATGCCACCCCGGGCTACAGGGTAAATACGCCTCTGACTTAGTAATTACTAGATTGTAGCTGTTTGGGGCTGCCTTGAAACAACTTCCAAGGTGGCAATCCTATGCACACTTACATTGGAGTAAGCACCTCTGAATGTAGTGGGATATTTCTAAATAAAATTTAAATGTTGGATCCCAAGAAAGTCAGTCATTACTAATAGCCCAATCCTAACCAACTTTCCAGCACCAATGCAGTCGTATTTACAGGGCATGCGCTGCATTCAGCAGTGGGGGGCAGTCATTGAATCCGACTCAAGGTAAAGGAACATCTGTGTCCTTATCTCGGAGCTGCGTGGCTGCTGCATCAGTGCTGGAACGTTGGTTAGGATTGGGCTACCAGTCCCACTGACAATAACAAGACTTGAATCAGTCACAACTAATTTGTCTCGTTGATTTCAGTGGTGCTTAGGATTGGCTTTTTTGGGACACAGTCCACAGGATTTAGCTGCACATCAGTTAGATTTCCCTTAAGCCTGAAGCTGGGTAAATTTCTTCTTGGGGAAGCACACAGCTTATGGCACACTCCCAATCCTTTTTATCTCTAGAACACTGCATGATGGAAACGAAACCCAAGGTGCAGATTTCCAGGGTTTCAGGTTCATGAATTGAGAGGAAGAGGAGTTTGCAAAGTCTGAGTGTGTTGGTGTCACAAAGCATGGGAAACAGCTGATCTAACTTTGCATCAATCCCTACCTTCAAGCATGCCAAGAACTGAACAGTGGTTGTGACTTTGACATGATTCTTACTGTTCATTGCTCAGGAGCAAATGTTAAGAGAGGCCTTTTTCATATGTATAAACAAGGCCCTACCTCCCAAAGTCTTTTTTCTGGGTGTGTTTGTGTAATAACAGTCTCTTCAGCCATTGTGCATTCCAGCATCTAGTGGGCATGATCCACCTAAAGTAGATGTAACACTTCTCCATCTACTCCAGCAGATCTAGGGTTTTCTGAGGTCATGGGCAGGAGGAGTTGCTGTTGTTGTTTTGGTCACACCACAGTGCTAATTGTAGACGACTCTTCTGACTTCTTCTGCTTGCTGGGCAAAGACTTGAGATATTCTAGGTGTCGTCGGGCATCTTCTTGGTTCTGCCGGACATAATAGATCAAGTATGAGATCACCATGGCGAACCAGCCGAACATGGTGACCAGCATGGCAATATCCGTGGTCTTTTTATAGATGTTGCAGAAGTCTATGTCCCCGACCAGTTGCAGGAAAGGTTTACCAACGTGCTCCTTCCGTGCAGAAGCATCGCACACGATACCATCAGAAGTGCCAGGAACCAGCTCGACCCTCTCAATGAGTTGCTGGAGTGTACAGTCACACAGCCAAGGATTGCTCGATAAGTTGACTTTGGCTTTTAGTGCGCTAAAGATGTCCTTGTTGATTGACACCAGCCTGTTAGCAGACAAATCCAAAGAGTGCAAGTTTTCCGACAAGCCTCGGAAGGCTCCAACTTCTACCCGGCTGATGATGTTGTGGGACAAGTCCAGTTCCATTAGAAGGGGCAAGTTACTAAAGGCATCATTGGGCAGGAAAGAAATCTGGTTGTAATCCAGATACAACTTGTTGGTATCGTTGGGTATGCCTTTAGGGATTACCGAAAGCTGAGCTTTACTGCATCGAAATGTTTTGAAGCCATCTTCATTGGAGGGGTAGCAGCCCTTGGGGAAGGTGGTGGCTGAGTGGAAGCAAAAGGCCATCAGGACAAAGCTCTGAAGGAGCAACCACATGGCAACTGAGCGGTAGAGGAACCAGTCCAGAAAAGGCATGTCGGGGCATCGGGATAACTGTGCATCCACTCAGTCATCAGCTTCCTCCTGCATCTTCTCAGCTTCTTAAGGTGCCCTGGAGACAGTTGCTTGGTGAACACTCTCTGTGAATGACAAAGCAAGGGGAAGAGTGATGTTGAAGTTAGGGTTTGTCATCGGAATGAAATGTCCAAACAATAAACTGTACAGACTTGATTGATGGATTTTTCATTCAAATGTACATAGCATCATCTTGCACTGAGCATGTACAACCAAGAACAGCATACTTTTGCATGGGGTGTCCAAAGTGATGGGTGGAACTCAAGTGGGTGTGCCTTTCAAAATATTGCTGACCTAAGTGATAACTTGTTGTCTGTGCAGCTGGGCTAGACGGGCATGTGGGAGAAGATGTTCTCCTGGAAGATACAGTAGTATGTGGGTGAACTGTTAATGTGATTGGTACATGCAAAAAAAAAAAAAAAGAAGCATTGAGAGTGCTGGAGATAAACCAGGTTAGCTTGGACAAAGGTAAATGAGAATCAGGTTTTTCCTAAATGATGATGTATTGTTCTCCCTCACACACAGCTCTCATCTTAATTAATATTATCATGAGAGCCCAAACTCACAACCATCCACTGTACGCATATCTGCACTGCAGGCTTAAAATAATTTGCAGCAAATCCTATGGATATTCTACCCAGAAGTAAGCCCTATTATGTTCAATGCGACTTATTCTCAGGGAACTACTGTATAGCAGTGGTTCTCAAACCTTTTAGACCAGGACCCACTTTTTAGAATGGCACTCGTGTTGTGACCCACCAGAAGTGATGTCATAGCCGGAAGTACCATCATCAAGCAGGAAGTGCCATCACTGTGACATAATCAAATGACACTCCTTGAATGCAAATTGGCATTCTTGGACTGCAGCAATTGTACAACCATGAAACATCCCCCGATAGAAAGCAAGAGTAGTACAAAATATTATGTAAAAGCACTGAACTAAATTGAATTGAGAGTGGTGGGCTAGGAGAGAAGAGAGTGGCTCTCCTCCATGCCCCTCTTCCAGTCTAGGAGGTGGGAGGAGGTAGAGCAGTGGAGGTGAGTGGGTGGATGGAGGTGGCTCCCACCAATGTTGCCCAGGTGACTGCCTCTGTTGGCCATCAATGGTCAGCCCCTCTCAACTCTATAATATTGGCCTGGGTTACATAAGATGCATAAGAACATTTCACCCATGCAGGTTGCACATGACAGGCATCATGTTGAAACTGAGTTGTTTGTGCATGATTATAGGGTTGTCAGTCTTTCAAGGTTGAGCTGGAGCACCATGGTCCAAGTGACCACTGAAAGCCATATTGGAGATTTTAATAATGTCTCCTTGGCTTTAACCCATTAAGTCCCCAATCCTATCCACATTTCCAGCACCAGTGCAGCCACAATGCAGCCTCAAGGTAAAAGAACCAATGTTCTATATTGAGTAGGCCTTCGTGACTGCCATCACACAGCAGGATGCAGTGTGCAGTGTGCGCCCCATTGGCATGGATACATCAGTGCTGGAAAGCTGGATAGGACTGGGCCCTAAGTCATATTAGGGAAAGAAAACTCCAGAAAAAGCATCTATCAGACTCGGCAACCTTGTACATGGAGCCCCAATGCAACAGCAGGGCATTCACATAGGTCACAGAACTCTGGACTTAGTATTCCACACACAGATGCTAGTGATCCGGTTTCAATGCCTTGCCCAGCCACATGGAGACCAGGTGCACTAGTATTTTTTCCCACATGCCCAATGTTAGACGGAGACGGAGAACCTGGCAGGTCCCCAACGGTCTTTAAAAGAGAAATACAGAGATCTTAATCACAAAGGAAGTTCAGCAATGAATTATTTTTAAATGTAAGCCCCATGCTAGATCACGAGTCCTAAACTCCATGTCAGGGGGTCAAATTCTACTGATTAGGAGGTGACAGACTTGGTCCTGTTTGTTGACGAAACTGAAACAGTGGTTCAGACGACAAGACCTGGAACAGTCTGCACTTGCTCCCCACTGATGCTCAGCCTGAAGCATGGAGTGTTCGAAAGAGCAACAGCCTGATATATTGCCAGGAGAACCTTTCCTGTTTGGCCTGTATGAAGTGTATAGCTGGCGGCTGATCAGAATAGCCAGAGAAGATGCTGCACTTAGCCTCCAGTCTGTTAATGTAGAGATTGATCGTGATGGGGGCTGAGATCCCAAGATCTATACCACAATCTCCATACACCAAGAAGAGTTTCTTGGGCATTCCTTCTGAAGGAACCATTCAAACTGCCCTAGGAACTTGGGGGTGCTTCACCCACCGCAGCATAAGGAGCTTTTGAGCGCAATCCTAACCTGGAGTTAGGCCGGCACACAGAGGCGGATCTAGGGGGGGGGCAAATCTGTAAGTTTTGCAAGAAGCCTTACCCTGTCATGTAAATCCCTCCTCTCCCTTGCTGCTGTAGCCAGTAAGCAACACCAAGATGTTGCTGTTCCCTGTGAGGATTGGCTAGAACAGTGCAGGAGAGGAGTGTTTTCCACTGCAAGGTAAGGCTTCTTGCAAAACTTACAGATTTGCCCCCCCTTAGATCCGCCTCTGCCGGCACAGTTAGGCCAGCAAAGTTTGGCTGGCACAAGGGACACTTCATAAGTGAGTGGAGTCAGATGACTATCCAAACATACTTTAGACCACTCTAAAATCAGGGAATCAGGGAGGATGGCGCATGTCTGTATGATGGCCTCTGACTCCGAGAGTGGTCCAAACATACTTTACAGAGTCCCTTGTGCCGGCCAAACTTTGCTGGCCTAACTGTGCCAGCCTAACTCCAGGTTAGGATTGTTAGGATTGTGCCCTTTGTCAAGGGGGGTACCAACACACACACACACACACACACACACACACACGCATGGGCATGGGCATACAAAATAGGCCCTTGGGAGTCCCAACAGATGACCTGAAGCTACCCATTCACCCCTGGGTCACTCCTTTCTCTAGCAAATCCTTTCTAGGTGCCTCTGAAAGGAAGAGATGACTCACAGGCAGAGCTCGCTGAGACCCAGATGCCGCTCAGGGCTCCAAACAACCCATGCCAATGTTTCTATTGTTCGGGCAAGCTGCCAACATGCAATGTTGTGTCAGAACACTGAGATCACCCACGCAAACTTTGTAATTGGGTCCTCCACCCAACTTTGCTACTTTAAAATAAACCCCTACCGGAAAACCACGCCAGCAGGGGGGAAAAACAGAGACAGAGAAAGGAAACCTGCTAGAAGGAGGGTTCAATCCTGACGGCACCAGATAAGTCACTTGTGAAATGGAGCCACATGCCAACAGCACCCTTTGCCCTGTAAAGGAATAGCTTCTGATTTTTCATGAGAATAGCAGCATCTTTAGAATGAAAACAGCCCCAGAATACCTGATCTTGAATTGCTTCCTTTTTTATCCCATGACTACTGGAAGGCACATGCACAAGCTGATAAAGCTCAAGCTGGGCACAGCCAATGCATGGTGGAGAACCAGGATTGCACCCACTCAAACTGCTGAATGTAAATGGCATGTAGGGTGTAGACACATAGACACACTGTGCAATCCTTTTCCAGATCGCTGAAGAGTCAATCATCCCAACATAGATCATGTGCAAACATATCCAGTGTGTGGATGTCCAGCAGACCTGGAGGCAGGATAGATGTGCCTGGCAGATGGAGTGAGAGCACATGCTCCCATGCTTCTGCCATGTATTTGTGTAGTCAGATGACTGTTGAAAAATATATGGAGAACTACACAATAGAGATGACTTTTAGGGAATTATATTGAAAGCTGGAACAAAAAGCAGGATCCATAAATGTTTCTTGAAGTGACAAGCATTCAAAAGCATCCTCAAAGTCAAATCTTGTAATTTAAAAATTGCTTTCATTCAGAATTTTTGTTCTGAAGTGTTGCCAAACATGATGCAAAATTCATTTTTGGCCGGCACTAGTTTTTCTCCCCTGCTCTGCTTTGTTACACTGATACATTCCTTCACTGTCCTTAAGGCTAGCCAATGTAGTGTAGTGGTTAAAGCGTTGGACTTGGGCCAGGAAGACCTGGGTTCAAATCTCCATTCACCTATGAAGCTTACTAGGTGACCTTGGACCAATCACTATCTCTCAATCTAACCTAATTCACAGGGTTGACATGAGGCTAAAATGAAGGGAAGGAACCATATACACTGTCCTGAGTTCCTTAGAGGAAGGGTGGCATTTGAATGTGAGAAATAAACACATTATAAGCTGCTTGCCTGGGCTAAAACAACCACTATTACCTGCAATTGCTGCACTGAGCATGTACAACCAGTGATGTCATCGCGGGGGTACGCGAGTACCGGTTTCTAGGATTACAGCTGCCCCCGCCCATTCGCCCGCCCACTCGTCGACTCCACCCTCTGCAACGTTTGAATTTCCTGCATGTTTGAGTTGCCTGCATGTTCTCAGAGCCAGGCAGGCAGGCAGGCAGCGAGCGGAGCCTTTCCTTTCCTTGCCACTGAAAAATGAGTTGCTCTGGGGTTTTAACATGATGCCAGGCCTCCTTAACATGTTCTGGGGGTGCTGTGGAATACTGTAGCAACTGTTGGGTCAGTTTAAAATCATCTGAGGCCTCCAAAAGGGCTTTTTTCACGTCACTTCCTGCCACAACATCACTTCTGGCTTATGACGTCACTTCCGGTGGGCGGGTCCCGACACGTGCCAATCAAAAGTGAGTACCTGTTCTTAAATCATTTAGATGACACCACTGTGTACAACCAAGAACAGCATCATCTTCTGGTGAAAAGAGGAAGCGACTTCATATGAAGACTAACCAGCTGAGTATTATCCACCCTGACTGACACGTACAAACAAGGGTCGGTCTTTTTCAGCAATAGTGAACCAGCAGATGATATTGCAGCTCAGAGAAGATCCGGAAACCAGGGCCAATCCAAGACCTTCTGGCACCTGGGTGGTGTACCAAATGTTGTCCCCTTACCTGGTGATGCACCAGCCTCTGCCCTCCAATTGTCTAGCCCACTGCTCTCCTCTCCTCCACACTTCAGTTTTGACCCCCCACTTCCTGGAAATGAGAGAAGGTGGATGGAAGCAACTGCCCCCTACTAGTCTGCTGCCTGAGGTGACGGCTTCAGTTGGCCTCATGGATGGGCCGGCCTTGCAGGTAACACCAGGAGCCAATAGGGCTCCGCCTGGTCCACTCTGGTTCATGAGTGTGAACAATGTGTTGCCCATGCCTAGACTGACCTGCTTGCAGACGGTTCATCCCTCTTTGCTTCTAGACCAGAGCCTTTACTCAAAGGTAGCATCAGGGACAGGGATGGTGGTCTGGATGGCCAAAACATATTGGGAATACTTTAAAGTGTGAATAAGGTTATATGAAAGCTGCGTTAAATAAAACAGTTATTGTTTTATTGTTGAAATATATTCACAATGGAAGCAATGTTCAGCTCATAGTGGCATTCCAGCAATGAGCAGAACTATGCAGTGGGATGTTAGTTTTCCCGGAACAAGTATCCTAAGGCCTCTGCTCATTTTGGATAGACCAAACTGTCCCCTGTGGGTTTTCCTCATACGGCCCTCTAGCTCTGGGACACTATGAAAGGCTTGGAGCCTGCATGGTTGATGAAGGCAATTTGGTCTGGATGTCCATGAAAGACGCCAAGCCAAGTTGTTTGGGCCTTTCCCCCCTTTTCAAGCAAAGTAGCCTTTGCCAACAAGGCAATCCCATTAAATGACAAGAGGGAGCTGCTGAGTGTTTCCAGTCTAGGCAAATGATGAGTTGCTTTCCCGAAGAGTGCCAAGAGAGATGGGAAAGCCCAACTGCATTAGACCAGCAACTAAAGGAGTCAAATGACCAACTGCTGCTCTGAAACAAAGCCTCTGAAATGGAGAAGGATGTTAACGAAGTACCTACACAATTTTTTTTGGGGGGGGGGTATCTAAGCAACGACACCAGCCTTGGGATCGCAACTGGACTCCACATTGCATTTTCTGCCTGCTGTATTTTCACGATCACCCTCACTTTTGTTGCAATGCACAGTGCAGGGCTTGTAGATACCTGCTCACCTGATCACCAGAGGTTAGTTGGAACAGTCACCAACTGACCGAGCAGCAGCGTTCATATGGGGAGGAGAGAACGCTAAGTGTTGCAGGGGCCTGAGCTCCTGTGAAATGTGGCCCCTCCCACTCGCCTCCAGAGCCATTCATAGCTTGGAGAGCCGGCTCGAAGGCTTTGCTCTTCAAGCCGCAAATGGCTCTGGAGGTGAGGAGGAAAGGTCATGTTAACCCACAGTCAACTAGTTTCACTGAAAAACTGGGTAAAGGAGACAGCACCCAAGAGAGGAGAGTGTGGCAGCCAGGAGGGTTCTAGCAAGAGTGGGGGCGTTCATCTCTGCATGCAACCGCCCAACCGCCTAATGGCATGCAACCGTTAGTTTTGAACATTTGACTATGCAGAGGCTGCCGGGAAAAACCAAGTGGACCTCCTTCCTGAGCTTCAGGACTCAGATCTATGGCAGCGGCCAAGAAGAAGTAGCAGGTTGCCCAATATGCCCCATATGAAAATGGGCTTGCATGTTGTTTTGTTATTGTTGCTGTTGTTGTTAAAGCTGGGTAGACCTGATGAGGCAAAATATCAAACATGGGAACTGACATGCAACAGTTGAGTAGACAGGGCACTACTCTATTCAAACTATACCTGCTAGAGTAATGGTTCCCAAACAATTTCAGGTGGGTCGCAAAGCACCTAGAGTAGCCATATTGAAAATATGAGAAGTTGGGATGCTGGAAACGGGGAGGGCTGCATGGTTGCTTTTGCTTGTGTCATAGTTGTAAATAGGCTTTTTTCTTTCTGATTCAATTTGCTATTGGAAAATGACTGAGAAATAACTCAACTTATTGCTGCGTTCTCAGGAAAGCAGCAGGCTCTGGCATCACAATGATGGCACTTCCGGAGAGGACATCACTTCTGGTGGATCTTGGACAGATCGTCCTTCTATAAAGTGGGTCCCAGTGCTAAAAGGTTTGAGAACCACCGTGCTAGAGAGAAAAAACAGGGGGCGGACACTTAGTTAAGCACGTTGACGCACCCTAGTGGCAGACCTGAGCTGAGTGCATTTCACAGCTGTGCAACCCCAGAATTTTGTATTTGTGAAAACATCAGCATACCCAGAAAACCAGCATTTTTTTTTTAAAAAAGCAAGTTTCTAGCCCTTAAGGCCACAAAGAGAAGCAAACAATAAGAGAAAATGGGGTCAACTGTTGAACAGGGTTTCCAGTGTTCAAAGGATGAGGCTTCAGTTCCTTAACTCATAAATAGCAAGAGCAAAATAAGTGATCCAAAATTAGAATATATTCAGCTTTACATGGGTCCTGATACCTCACCCAGGCAACTGATGTGCAGGGCCAGCCTCATAAAGAGATGATCCAAAGCAGTTGCCACAGGCAGTGGATTCTCAGGGGGTGGAGGGTGAGCCATGTGAGTACCCTCCCTGCTTGTCCACCACTGTGAGGCATGTTTTTTCAGATGCCATCGCTCTGCTCTCATTTGTAAAGGAGGTGAGAGGTTGAGGAGAAGAGTGGTGGGCTAGAGTGGTGGGGAGGTACTCTAGCCCACCACACTGCATTCCTTCACTTCCTCTTCTGCTCTATCCATCTCCTTTTCAAAGAACATAAGAGCAAGGTGGTGGAGGTGGGCAGATGAAGATGTGTCATCTCAGACCCCTGGTGGCAGGAGAGTTCAGATTGCAGGAGGCAATTGGCACCTTGGGTGTCCTCTGCTAATGGGGTTGGATGAATTCAAACTCAGAAGAGAGGGGCTGGTTTGCATTCCTCCACCCCTGGACCTCTCCATGGATCCTCTCTGATGTCTTCTTATAAAGCAGTATTTGGGCTCAAATGTGTGCAATAAAAGGCCAGCTTGCAATAGCCCTTTGACATGCCTTCCACTCCTGTCTGACATGTTTGGAGAAAGAGAAGTGCTATTTGTGCAGAGGTCAGTGTTTTTCCAGTGGTCTCTTGGAGAACCCTGGGGTTCTCCATGAGGTGTTCCTCAGGAGGTGAAGCTCATGAGGTGTTCCTCAAGACACGATTGGCAAAAGCAGGTAGGTGGCTAGGTTTCTCCACAAAGTTGCTTCCCCTCCCCCCCCCACCACTTTTGATCTTCCCCTGCAATGTGCAGGTTCATGTCTGAGGGCACCCAGACAATTCACACCCAGGGGGACTGTGAGACCCAAAAGACTCAGCTGATGATGCTCCGCATGAACTCAGAAGAACTGGCATGCCCCAGGGAATCCTCGGCAACATGAAAATGCCCAGAAGAAGAAAAGTCAATGCGGAGCAGATTCCCTGAAGGCAGAAAGGGGGGGAGTACCTGGCAGAGGTTATATGGATATTGGCCTTACTTGGAGGGTACAGAGCGATTGCAGCTCCTAATAAGTTTTAGGATAACTGCAGTGCAGACAGTGAGGATCCTCTTGGGCTGAAACTTTAGCTTCGCCCTCAGCCGTGACTGATCTGGCAGGTTGATTCACTGAATTTTTCATACGCACCAAGTAACTGAAAGAAGAGGGAGCCAGCAGACCAGAGGCCACCACTGAGAGGCAAATGGGCAAAATCCAGATCATGCCTGCAAACATCACCTAGGAATCGAGCCATGCACGTCTATTTCCTAGCAAAGATGCACATTTTGCAATACCCCCACCTCTAACCTAGAGAGTGCCCATATATTCCCTGGGGTATATCACCATCCCTGCCTGTTTACAGGCGCCTTTTGACTGCAGTGTGTATGCACACCTCTCTGCCTTACCAAAAAAAGAGAAGAAAACTCGCTTCAGAGGACACCTTAACTGCAGGTTTTAGTTAGTGAAAAGGCATCATCTTGCTACACACCCCTTTTTCCATTTTCCATTTGCTGCTTCTGCTGTGATCACATCTCCCCTTACAGACATAATCAGCAGACATGAAGTCCTATGACATTAATTTTCCAGGATGGAGTGGAGAGGGAGAAGAGGGGTTCTTTAGAAAACATAATAAATGCCCAAAACGACAATGAGACTGTATGATACGGCTGTATGCAAATTGTGATGGCCCACCTTCCGAAGCAACACGCAAACAGAAAAGAAGTCTGACAGATGTGCGTGGCGAAAATCTGAATCAGGCTTGCACAACATTTAGCAAACCAAGCTGATCAAACCCTGGAGGCAGATAAACAGCACCGCTATTTCAGAGGGGATTTTGCTATCATTTCAGGGCAGCCAATTCTTGCTGTTTCATCAGTTCTTATTTTGGGGGTGGTCTGATATTGTGCTGCAGAGCCACAAAAACTGTGTACAGATATGTTTGCATCAAGACACAGAGAGAGAACCAGCCATACGGAATCCTTTTGGAGAGGTGTACAGTAAGTCAAATCTCCTAGATTAGAACGTGATTTTTCCATTAAAAATGTATTCTTGAAAAGGATGTAGAGGTTTCACATTCACGAAAAATGACGTTTGCTGCCAAGATTAACACTGAAAAAGATCTACTGCCTTGTATACAGGGAAATGTTTCCAAGATCGACATCTTCATTTCCCCATAGTCTTTAACTTATGGTTAAAGAATGGTAACCTCTTAAATACATTGTAGATGTATACAAGATATGCTGTAATTGTACAAAACGGGGAACCACCAGAGGGCGCCAGATGAGCTGAATCCCGAATACAGCAATTGACTCCTGAATTTCTCTCTCTCGCACACACACACGCATACACATACACTAAGATTTAAGAGGAGACTCAAGCCTTAACTGATCTTCGAACAATATTCTGCGTTGTTGCTCCTGGGTGCCAAAGCGAAGTCAAACCCCGTGAACGGAAGCAGCCATACGATTCCATTCTTGTTCAGTTTTGGGAAACGGACTTAGAGGCTGATTGGCTTACCTGGAGTTGAGGAGCGGCGGAGCCTGGCTGTGCATACAACACACACCCCTTCCCGTCCCTTCCGAGAGTCCAGCCCCGGCTGCCTGGCTAGAGAGGCGCCACGCCACCCCTTTCGTTTCGTCCACAGCTTCGGCGCGCCCTTGGCGCCGAGCACGGGATCCCGCTCGCGGAGCCGTCTCTCATCCTTTCCCGACGTAGCCCGCGCCCGCCTGCCTGCCTGCCTGCCCGCCCGCCCCCCAGCGAGGAGGTGTAACCTGAACTGCGCCCGCAGTCCTCTGCACACTTACCTGGGAGTAAGCCCCAGGGGACGCCGTGGGGCTTCCTTCTGCGTATAGTAAACGTGCATCGGATCGGGCTGCGCTTGGTGGCGGGGAGGGGGGCGGGGAGAAGGGAGCCGATCGGACGCAACTTTTCACGATGCGGGCAAAGTCGATGCGCCAGATCGCCGCGCCGGGGAGCGAACTCCTCGCCCCGCTCCGGCGGCTCCGGAGACGCTCTTTCGGAAGCTGCCTTCCAGCCAGCCGGGCCTTCCCACTCGACCCGCTCTTCCGCGCTCGACCCGGTCGGACTCACCTTTCGCCTGCCGCCGTCCTCCACAGACCCGAAGCCCGAGGGGGGAAAGGCGAACCGGGGGGAGAGCCGACCAAATCCGCCAAGACCCCCTTCCGAGCAACAGGCATTGCGGCTGCTTCTCCCCCCACACCACCCCGCTCAGCCCTGGAATCCGCAGGCGCCGGAGCCTCTCCGAATCCCAAGCCGGAGCCCCCGACGTGGAGCGAGAAGAGCGCCCGTCATGCTACCAGGCAGGGGGCACGCAGCGTGAAGTTTGCCAGGTGGCCGCCACGCGTGTGCGAGGGGCGACGATGCGTGTGGATGTGTGTGCATGAGGGGCGCGCGCCCCGGGGACCCTCCTCTGGCTAGCGGGGAGGAAGATCGCAGCAGGCAAAGTCACCCATCCGAGGGGGGGGGCGGGAAGTGCGCTTGGCAAGGGGAGGTCGCCTGCCTGCCTGCCTGCCACGCTGGGTTTGAAGGAGCCAGCGAGAGCGAGGGTGGGTTTTTCCTCTTCACTGAGAATGATCGCTCTCCTGTGGGGATTAAAAACCCCGCCTGGCAAGAGCGAGAGAGAGAAGGAGGAAAGAAGAGCACACGCGCGCGCGCGCGCACACGCACACACACACACGCCTCCATACAACCACACGCACAGTGCAAAGCAATATAGTCGGGAGACAGACAGACTAAGTGACTGCTCGTTGTTGGGGATTTCCACCCGGAACACGCACGCGCGCATTTATTCCCAGAAAATGCATAACAAACAAGCTTTGCTGAGCCATTTAAAAAAAAAAAAATCAACCCCGGGAATAGTAAAGTAGCACCTTTAAGGAGATCAATTCAAGACATGGCAAAGACAGCTCCCCCCCCCCCCAAAAAAAAAGAATTACTTCACAGGGCAATAAATGCGTGTCTTGGGAGGTGGCCATGGCTTTCAAGGGGGAATTGCACAAGTTCATGGAGGAGCATAGTAAGTCTGGCAGGGATGACTATTCATGAGGGCTGTGTGTGGTGCCTTCTGGTTCAGAGGCAGCTGCTGGAGAGAAACAGCAGGAGAAGGCCTGCTTTGATTGGAGCCGGCCCATCTCTGAGGCCCATTGAGGCCCTTGCCTCAGGCAGCAGAATGGCAGGGATGCATTGCCCACCTCTGGCAGCCCTTTTGTCTCCATTGCTCTCCTCCTCTTACCCCTTGGGTTGGAAAAGAGAAAGGAGGACCAAGCTGAAAAGGTGTGGAGAAGAGGAAATGCTCCTGCGCTCACCTCTCTCTTCTCTGCCACAGTTTCTCTTCGGCTCCATCCCTTTCCTTTTTCAACCCAGAGAGTGGGAGCAGCAGAGGCTGGCATATGGCCAGAGAAAGCACTGAGAGCCATCAGGCCTCGACTGCTGCTGGGAAGTCTTGGGCTGGTCCTGGCCTTGAAGCCTTGCTTGAGGACCTGCTAGAGCAGTGGTCCCCAAACCACTATAGGTAGGGGTGTGCTTTGTTGTCATTGCCATTGCTGAAAACCACTTTTAGGGCATTAACCACCTTTTGTGTGAATAAAAACACAAAACAGTTAAGATATTTTCCAGAAATTAAAATAGACGACTTTTCCAATTAGAAATAATGCTGTGGCTGCATCTGCTGATACTACGTCACCTGTATCATTTACCGAGTACACTTTCAAAGCATTTAACATAAAATGAGAACTTGGATTGAGAATGTAGAATAAAAACATATAACACCACAATGTGCTATTTTAATCAAGAAATTTTGGAAAAAATATCACCAAAAATACACACCCGACCTATAGGAGAGTTTGCGGGGGAGGGGCAGGGTAGCAACGAGATCTCCAGGATCACATGGTTGCCAGGGACAGAGGGGCTTTTAAACATGCGCTTCTGCCAGGGCAGGCCTTCTGGGGGATGCAGGGACCCCACGGACCTCTCTGCAGGGTTCCCCAAGCCTCCGTTTCACTAAAAGTAATCGGACCCCACTTCCGTTTTTTGATTGTGGGTTTGGAGTCCCACAACACAGCTTCAAACAGTGGTAAGAGGCAGATGGGTGGGCAGATGGGCTGTGCAAAGAAGGCAAAAACTGCACACTGGAACTCAGCCTGCTGGGCCGAACCCCCTACCACTGAAGCTCCACTGCGGGTCTCAGAGCGCAATGCTATACTGCGCTGGATGAGCGCAGCCAGCGAGCCTGCGGCAAATCCAAGGCAGAATTGGAGAGGCTGGAGCCTCCCCACGGCAAGGGTTCACACCCTTACCGTAGGGGAGGCTCTAGCCTCCCCAGTGCGTTCCTTGGATCTTCTGCTAAACAGCAGGTGCAGACCCTAGGAGACCACCCGGCCTTATGGCTGATTCCAAGGCCTGCCTCCCTCCCAGGCCAGCACACCTGCTGGCCTGCCCATGTCCCTCCCAGAACTGCCCTCCTTGTGCCCACTCCCTCCCCCGTCCGAACATGGCACCTCCCTTGCGCTGGCCGGCTTCGGCCGACACAACGGAGGCACAGTGCAGGCGCAACGGGGCTGGCGCTGCCTGCAGCACCGGTCCCATTGTTTTAGTACCGATGCGGGGGTACTGCTCGGCACCTCTGCATCGGCGCTAGGTGTGCCGCAGCGATGCAACACCATTGCGTTGATGCTGTGCAGCTTTTAGGTTTGCGCTGCTCGTGATGTTGCTCGGCGGGGTAGGGGCAAGACTAAGTTTTTCAGGCACCTGAACGCACTGTGCAAAGAAGCCGTTCCCCCTCACCTTCAGAGCTATTTGCGTCTCAGAGAGCAACGCAGAGGAGGCACCTCTTTTAGCCGTGAATGACTCTGAAGGCGAGAGGAAGGGGCCACTTTACCAGGCATTGGGAATGCTGCTGCTTGCTCTTACTATCAGATGGCTGGCAGCCCCCAATGTCCTGGGGGAGGGGGGAAAGCTCAGTTTGAGAACCTCTGCTATAAAAGAAGGGACCAGTTCTCTCCCTCCCTCACACCACCTTCTTACTTGCCATCAAAAGCATCCCCACAGAGCTTGAAAGCCCCATTACAGCACACTGCCTTTCCCAGGAGCAGGAATGAGGCTACAGGAAGTGAGGCCTGCACAACCATCACTCTAACAACTTCCTCTAACTATGTCCTCTTCCTCCCTGGAGGCGTCAATGAGGAAGTTGGTTCAAGCTAAAAGGCAACATTTTAACTCTCTGAAGGAAAATGACTCCTGGCAGTCATCCCATGGGCAGACATGGTTTGTAGTTTGGTAAGAGCAGTAGAGGGGGAAAGAGTGCTGAACTTTAGCTGGGGAGGCCCGAGTTCAGGCAGGACGTTCTCTGACTGAACTTGGGTCACTAGCTCATTGTATCTAGCAGGGCTGTCGTGAGGATACAAAGGGGAGAAAAACCCTGATATTACACCCACCTGAACACTTTGGAGGAAGACTGTGATAAAAATGCAAGCATTAAATAATTGGCTACCACAAGCCTAAGTTTGGACCTGCCAAGCTCGGTGGTGTCAAGATGAGGGCAAGCAGCCCCCGGACAATTTACTTATCCTCAGCTGCTTGATCCATTGCTGAATTATGAAATAGAGATGAAAATGAGGCTGCACCCCTTAGCACACCTTCTCAGTGCTAGCTTCAGGAAACCCAGTGGGACTCACGTCAGAGATGTTCTGTTGCCGATGGGAGTGTTAATTGGAGCTTTTGTTTCTCTTTCATAGACCTACTGAGGAAAGCAAAGCTCACACTGCCCACTCTCCCCCAAAATGTACCTTGCCCCAGAGGCAGATCTAAGGGAGGGCAAAGCTCTAAGTATTGCAAGAAGCCTTACCCTGTCATGTAAATCCCTCCTCTCCCTTGCTGCTGTAGCCAGTAAGCAACGCCATTATGTTGGTTTTCCCTGTGAGGATTGGCTAAAACGGTGCAGGAGAGGAGTGATTTCCACTGCAAGGTAAGGCTTCTTGCAAAACTTAGAGCTTTGCCCTCCCTTAGATCTGCCTCTGCCTTGCCCATCATATTTTTGTCCGGTGCCACCATTGCCTGGAAAGAGATTGAAGCTGCAGTCACTTTCCTGGGAGAAAGTCACAGTAAACACAATGGGACGGACTTCTGAGTAGCTCTGCATAGGACTGTGATGTGACCAAGGAAATCAGATACGTAGTACCTGGATGCCCTCTCTGCTACTGTCTCAGCAATGGTTGCAAAAGCTTCTGACCATCATGCGTTGGTGAACAAACTAAAGGAGGATACAGCAATGCCTTTATTAGGACCACCCTTACCCCCAAAATCAGTGAGCTTCCAGGTTCTACAGAACTCTTCATCAGCAGATTGTGTGTCAATCTGGGATGGGGGAGTAAAGGCAATAGCGATCCTACCTGTTTGTTTGGGAGGGTCAAGTGCCCCTGGGTGGCGCACCAGTGGAGAGGAGGGTGGTGTTGTGGAGGTACTTGGTGCTGCCAACGGCAAGCAGCGTTTCTCCCACTTTCTTGCCATTGCACCTGGATCCCTCCAAAAAGGAGCATTTGTGGACATTGGGGGTTTGGCGGGCGCCTTGCCGTGGGCAGGGAGCCAGTGAAGGGGGCAGCGATCATTGCACCTGGCCCTGGGGCGGAGACCCGGCTAGGTCCACCACTGGATGAAGGGTTTGTGTTGTAGGACACCCAACAACTTGCAGTTGTGCAATGTACAATTGGGATTAAAATGTTTTCTTGACTCCAATCACCATCTGAAAGGTAACTGCCTGGCCCACAGCCTCAACTCCCCGTCACAAAGAGATTCATGTCCTTGGACAGTAGGAGATCACAGTCCATTAATTCACACCCTCAATTTCAATGGCAAATTACAGAAACTGCTGAACCCTGATTCACCTAGCAATAAGGCCCCAGGGGAGCCAGCAGATAGACCCCAGAGCAAATTAGGTATTGTGCTTAAGAGCCCTACTGTGTTTAAAAATAGCCTGTGGTCACATGCCATTTTTGACAAGTCCTAAATTCAGATCACATCCCCTGTTTCCTTGTAACTACCTTGAAACAAACTACATCTGAGGGAGCCGTCTTGGGCTTGTCTTCCAATCTAGCTCATGAAGGAAGGGGCCCCATCGGAAGCACATTGTTTTGGCAGCAGCCACAGAGACAAATACGCATTTATCGCAGGAGGAAAAGTTACAGCAGTGATTTGCAACCGGTGCGCCACGGCACATTGGTGTGCTGTGAATGGTCCTCAGATGTGCTACGGGAGTTTGGGGGATGGTCATAAAACCAATAGAAGGCACATAGAATTTGTTTACACTGCCCACTGCCACAGAATATAGTTATGATCAGCATGAATGGCTTTCAAAATGAATCGACTCATTCTTAGCTGGGTAAAAGGTAAAAGTAAAGGTTTCCCCAAGACTGAATGGTCTAGTCATGACCGACTGTAGGGGGCGGTGCTCATCTCCGTTTCTAAGCCAAAGAGCCAGCGTTTGTCTGAGGACAAGTTTCTCTGGTCATGTGGCTGGCATGACTCAACGCTGTAGCGCACGGAATGCCGTTACCTTCCCATGGGGAAACATGGGGTGGCTCTTACCATTGAATGGTGTTGTGACTTAGGGGCAAGAGCTATCCCTGGGAGAGGGCATCAACCCCCAGGGCAGCAATAGCTGGGGAGCATGCAAAACATTAAGTATGGCAGGCAGCACAATGCACTGTGTACATGGCCCCTCCCAGTTGCCATCAGAGCCATTCTGGACAGCTGCTTGATTTGGCGAGTGCCTGTGTTGCTGCTACTGCCCAGAATGATAGTGAGTGGGAGTCACTTACACAACACTTGTTGTACTTATTGTTTTGTCTCCCCCAGCAATGCTATTGCAGTAATGGTAGGGTGGCCATGCCTGATTGAAGTTGTTCCTAGAGGTAGGTAGGTGTGTGTGTGTGTGTGTGTGAGAGAGAGAGAGAGAGAGAGAGAGAGAGAGTGAGTGAGTGTGTGTGTGTGATGCAATGGAAATTTCCAAACCCTGTTCAACTCTCCAGGGTGGCTTGCAGTCGTCACCTGCACATTGATGCTGATTCCAAGAGACGGAAGGAAGTGTCACGGAGGTGAAGGTCGGTTTGGCCATAATGTCAGCTTTCACAGAGCAGGTCTTCATTGCATTGCATTTCAGCCATATCATCCATAGATCAGAACTGGCTTATTTATCAGCTTGACATATCCTATGTTAACTCTCAGAAAAAAGGGGGAAGACACTTGTCCTTTTCCATAAAAATGGGGAGTCTCAAAGTACACAACCCACTTTCAGTGAAATGGCCAAATGTTTGTGAAATGAGAAATGTAGTTTCCACCTTTATTTTGAGCAGTGGCCAAATGAACAATATCTGCTTGTGGGGCCCTTTCAGGGCCTGGATTTTTTTTTTTAAATGAAATTGAAATAGACACAGAGAGAGAAAGAGAAAAAGAGAGCATTTACCACCCTGAAATGAAATGTTCTATCAGTTGTAGGTGTAAATGTTGCAAAAACGCTATGAAACTCTTGTATTGGAAAAGGCAGGAGATACGCCAAGGAGAAAGGGAATGGTATCAGCAATGGCTCCATGTCCCAGATTAGCCAGGGATTACAGGGTTAATCCAAGGTCTTTGCAGGCTGATGAGGCCCCTGGCAATGAAGGGAGGTTAGCACAGGTGCAGCTGGGTGTGGCTGATGAATTAAAGCCTGCCTAGCAACAGACACTGATTGGCTGGCCTCAGTATAAAGTGGGAGGCAGGAGATGCAGTAAAGGATCCAGGTAGGTGCTAGAGGAATAGAACCTGGGAAGGTGCTGGAGGATGGATTGTTCTGCCAGCTGGATGGACTGACTGACTGACTGCTGGACTGGAATTGTTGTATGGCTGCCACGCCTCTGGAGCTACCAAGTGGAGGAGGCAGTTGTGACTTAGGCAAGCTGACTGCCTAATTGTTTGGTGGTGGGGTTTGTTGTTGCTAGATTCAAAGTAGTTTGGAGCTAAACCAGTGATGAGGGCAGTCTGGAGGCGGCTGGCCAGCTGGTGATCCCAATCAAAGCAGCGGGAAGAGAGGAGGCCCAGTGGGTGAGTGAACCTCTTGCCTATCTCTGAGGCTGCTCTGGAGGGGAAACTAGTTAGCCTTGTGCGGGCATTGGGCCCTTGGGGAGGCCTGGCAGGGAATTTGGAAGAATAACTCTGCCAATTTTTATGATCTTCTGTTCTGGGTTCCTATTGCCCACCAGGCGTATCACTTCCACCCAAGTTTAAAATGTCTGAATTTTCACTGTTAATGGTGAAAATTGTTTACTAGCTCTAGAGCAGAATGACAGGCTTAGCCTGTAAACCAAGACCAGCCTGCCAGCTAAGCAGCTCCTTATGAACACTGACCTCTCAAGAACAATGGAGTCAAATGAGGAGAGGATGGAGAACTTTTGATTGCCTCTATTGTTGAAAGGGCGCAATCCTAACTAACTTTCCAGCACAGGAGTAAGGGCAATGCAGCTCTGAGGTAAGGGAACAAAAATTCCTTCACCTTGAGGAGGCCTCCATGACTGCCCCCAACTGTAGGATGCAGCATGTGCCCCTTTGGCACAGCTCTATCAGTGCTGGAAAATTGGTTAGGACTGTGCTCTGCACTTTCAAAGGGATGCTTGACTGGTTGCCAAATGAGAGTCCTGAGAACTAAGAGTCAACCAAATGTTGTGGGGGGCAGGGGCGGAATCACCCTGCAAAGAGAGAGACTCCCTACTGCTCCTACCTCTTTAAGCAGAGATAGAAGCCTGCTCGACTGAGGTTTCATTCCCGGCGTGCATTCTCCTTCTCTGTTAAAGTAAGCAAAACCTTCCCAATCCAATGATCCCCCAGGGACCTCCTTACCAAAAAGAAAGTTGACGTAAAAGAATACCAGCTGAATTTTGATGTTGCAGAAAAAGAAATGCACTTTATTAATGTGTAGGGCATTAATAAAATGGACACAAGAGCAATACACCGCCATGGAGACCACAGAACTTGTGTCATTTGTACATCTGGGTTGATCAGTTATACAGTTGAACATGCAAATCTGGAAATGGCAACAACAAATAAAAACATTGGCAACCTGCTATTGGCAATTTTGGTGATGTGGGACATCTGATTGGTGGTCCTTCTTTGCTGCTGCTTCCTCTCCCCTCCAGTGTGACCCCAACCAAGGGTCAGGGAAGGAGGGGTGATCACAGAGGGTAGTCAGATGCAAACATGGGTACATTCAGCAGTAACAATGGTACCAATATGAAGACAAGATTACAATAGGGTTGACACATTTAAACAGGAAGGAGTATTTACATATTTAGAAAGGACAATAGAGTAGATAGGAAGGAGGTATAAGGGTAGAAAGGAGACATTTAGACAAGAATACTAATTACAAATTCAGCCACAATTGCTTGATTCATTTGATCGGGTTATTGATGGGTGTGAACTGTTTGCAACCAACAGTATTACAGTTCCCCCTTCCTAATACAAAGGATAGGAACATCAGTATTGTTGGAGGCACCAATATTGACAGGCTATCAGGTGTGGTTAGTACTTACAGAGGAAGATACAACTTTAGAGTTGGGATCTTCCCCTCCCCACCTTCCTGACAAAGGACATCCTGAGGTGGCAGGAAGGGGGCTTGAGTACGAATAGCCATTATCAAATCCTGGTGTACAGTAGCGGTGATTAACAACAGATACAGAAGACAAAGGCAAGAACAGTTCTGCAACATTCTAACACCTTTCCCCCTTTCTCTTTCTGCTGAGAAAGCACTATTTCTTTAACAAACATCTATCCAATCAAATCCATATTCCTTTAAAACTGCTCCATGCTTTTCCTAAAACACAACACTCCGTTACCATTACAAAAGTTACTCTAATGCTCCAGCCCTCTTCTGTTGCTGCTCCAGACTTTGGTGGGGAGACTTCTTGCCTTAGCCCAAAAAGACTTTCCAGATGAGTTTATTTCCAGGGCAGATTAGAATCTAAATTGAGAGATTCAGGCAGGACTTGTCCTTGCACACGCCCTTTGTCAGATACTTAGATTTGCAACACGAGACCATTATGAGAGGGAGACGTTCAGATGTTGACGGTATCAATTCTTAATGGCTCTGGAGTCAGCATTGTCTTGTGCTATCTCCCAAGGATCACCTGTGTGACCTCCTCTTTGCAGGATAGCAGCTCATAACTTCCAGGATAGAATCCAGTTAGACCTGTACACGGAAGGAAGTACACTAAAGGAAGGAGAGGGTGTTCTCAACACTGCCCCCCCTTGATGGGGTCCATACCTGTTCCCATCACATCCTGGTCTTACCCCTTCACAAGTCCTGCATTAGGTGTTACACCTCCATCTGACACCTCCATCTGACCATCATGAGCATAGCAATCATGTATTACCTATAGGGCCAAAATAACCACAATGGGGTACAGAGCCAAGTTAAGGAGGCTCTCAACGGTTGGACTTTAGCCAAGAAGTGTTTTCCCACCAAGAGTTGCTGCTGGCTGCTTTTACGGTTGCCAGAACCTTTACTGTTTGCTGGTTACTGTGCTACACTACAAGGGTGGTGTTCTTGCTAAAAGTTTTCAGCTTCAGAAGCTCATATAATCCATTAAATAAGACAGATTCCAAAAATAGACACTTGACTTGTCCCACATCACAAACATGATGTGGCAGATCCATGACTGGACCTTCTGAAGTCTTTTGTTTGCTTGCTTTTTGTCTCTCTTCCACCTTAAAACTGGATCTATGCAGCTGATGGGGAAAGGCTTTAACCCTTTCCCCATCTCATTTCCTATGCCTTCCTGTACTGTCCAGTCAGGGCCGGCCTGTCCATAGGCCAACTGAAACAGTTGCCTTAGGTAGCAGGTGGGGGCACACACCTCTACCTGCCTACTCACCTGCATTGCTCAGTCAAAGGAAGAGGAGTGGAACAGGGGCATTCCCAGAGAAGAGCAAAGCATAGGGGGGAGGGGCAATCTTATCCACATTTATGGTGCTGATGCAACTTTAATGCAGCCCAGAAGTCAGACAATAAATGTTCTCTTACGTTAAAGAGACCTCCCTGATTCCCCTTTCACCATAGAAGGCAGCGCACACCCCTTTGGGATGGCTAGATCAGGGCTGGAAAATTGGATAGGAAAATTGGATAAGCCTCAAGTTGTTCAGGCACCTGAAGTGCTATGTAAAGTAGCCCCTCGGTGTTGCCTTCAGAGCCATTGCTGAAGTTACAAGCTCAAAGTGAAGGAGGTGCCTCCTCTTTGCTGTTGCAGTCCCAAATGGCTCTGAATGCCTCCGTGGCATTCCCCCACCAGAGGATTCGGCTTACACCCCCAATGGCATGGCTTCACCGGCATTAGAAAACTGGAGAGGGTTGGGCCCTCGGTCCCAATCCCTCTTAATATCAGGACCTTTCTGTCCTGGTTGGACGTCTGGCCCCTGGAGATTAAATGGGTTAGTTTTGCATTCACCTGCTGAGAGCATCTGCTCTTTAATTAAGCCTTGTGCAGATGCATTGCAGAGACAGATGAGGGCTCTCACCACACACAGCCTCAATTCAAGTGCAAGGCATCTCGGCTTGCATTACATGGCTATGTTTATGTAGAGAGCAGAACCAAGGCTCTCTGTTCAACCTGCCTCCTCCCCATACCGTTCCTTTGTGGGTTATTCCAGGAGCATTTGGTGCTGTCATGGTGTTCAAGCTAAGCCTGGGCAGGGAGGCCACCCAGGAGGGTTGCTGATAGGCAAAGGGTCACATAACAATCAACCAGTATTGAATGGATGCATAAGTAAATTGTACAGGTGTTCTTCATTGATACCAAGTCCTTTTCCGGGCTGGTCCCAGACCTCCCTGCCCTTCCATCTGAAGTGGTTTGCCAAATGCTGGTCCTGCACCTGTGTGATGCCTCTGCTTCTCCCATTCCTTGGATTAGATATGGAGGGTAGAGTAAAAGAGAAAATGGGGATGGTCTTTTCAACCTGTGGGTTGGGATCCCAATAGCATTGGGAAGCCTCATTTTGGGAGTTGCACCCACCTTTCAAAGCCAGTACAACAGAGCTTGGATCCAATCCAATGATGGTACAGAGGTGGTGGTGGTGGTGGTTCAGTTGCTAAGTCGTGTCCGACTCTTCGCGACCCCACGGACCACAGCATGCCAGGCCTCCCTGTCCTCCACTAGCTTCTGGAGTTCGCCCAATTTCATGCTCATCGCTTTGGTGACACTATCTCACCGTCTCATCCTCTGCCGCCCCCAGTACAGAGGTATACTGGGGCTTTTTGGTGCCCCAGGAACACCACATGAAAATCTCTCTCTCTCTCTCTCTCTCTCTCTCTCTCTCTCACACACACACACACACACACACACACACACACACACAAGATTGAAGACCACTGCTCTAGCCCACTACCTTTCCCACTTCCATGCTTCTGCTCCATTTCCATCTTCTTTTTACAACCCCAGTTGTGGGAAGAGGAGGTGCAGTAGAGGTGAGAGGGCAGTGCCCTAAACTAATCTGCTGCCTGAGGAAACTGCCCGAGTCAGTCTCATGAATGAGTGGCCTTGACCCATTCTTCATCCTACTCCATCGCCATCCAGAGCCTTCAGGGTATCGTGGGATATAAACAACATTATATATTTGGTTGATGAGCAGAGAAGGTAACCCAAGTGACCTTTAAAAGGCATTTTTGAGACTCCAATGATTTTCTGCTATAATGGAAGGATCTTCTTTGCCATTACTGTCTGGGTGAAGATAGATATTGTTGGCAGAGGAATCACTAGGGTTTGCATCACCCAGTATGAGAGCTCATAGCGTTACCCCCATGATAAACTTCCTCCTGTACCAGATCATACAACATAAATTACAATATCGTACACACAGCCTAAATGCATCACTAAGGTTGGTGTAACCCTTTTTACATTTATTTATTTAAATATTTGACAGTACAGGTCACCCAACGAATTAGTAACCAACAAAAAAAACCAGCGGCCAACTTGATAACAAAACTGAATAAGAGTTCTTGAAGTAGCTCTGATACATGGAAATAAAGGCTGACTCCCACTAACATCATATTGGTTCCACGTTGTGTCACAGCAATACCTCATTGGCTCTCAGAACAATCAGTCTCATTGGTCAGGTTCTGAGTTTAAAAAATCCACTTCTTGTAACATAAGGTAGTTCTTATGTAGGCAGGAGGATAGCGAGGGGTTAAACCTCAGCTGGAGGGGTGGAGCTAATCACCCCTCCAATCAGGAGACCAGTGATAGATGAATCCTGCAGGGGATTTGGGCCTGTTACCCTTGTTCAGTCAGTGTTTATCTGTTGCTGTTACAGTAAAATGCTTAAACTGCACCTGACTTGTCTAGTTGAATCTGCAAGGAATGCAGTATTTTACACTGGCAACAAGGATGGGATATCCTCAGCAAGGCTGACATCCAGCAAGCAGTGTGCCACTGGGAATTGCCACCCAGTCAAAGGTATGAGGAGAGGTATGAGGTTGTGTTTTCCTTTTTTGGCCCTAAACGTTTGCTAGAATACAGATATTCTGTTTCATTGTATTCTGCAGTAAATTACCCATTGAATGATATATAACATGATGGGTATTCAAAAAATGCCAAGATTTTAATAATTTTGGCCAGTAGTGGTGTCACCACCACCTGGTGTGGTCCACACCCTCTGCAACTGCTAGTGAAGTAACTGATTATCGGACTAGATACATGAAGCTTGTGGGTGCGGCTCACCACATCTTCCTCCTCCCCCATGTCCAGTTCTGCTGCTGCCCCCGCAGCCCACCAGTTCTTCTAATATAGTGGGTGGTGGAGAGAATGCAGGGAATGGGACCAGTGATTTTCAACCCATGTGCCATGACACACAGGTGTGCCACAAATGGTCCATAGGTGTGCAATGGGAATTTGGGGGAGGGTAATTTATTTGTTCCTGCCAACCTAGCAGTTCAAAAGCACATAAAAAATGCGAGTAGATAAATAGGTACCACTACGGTGGGAAGGTAACGGCGTTCTGTGCACCTTGGTGTATAGTCATGCCGGCCACATGACCACAGAAACTGTCCTTGGACAAATGCCGGCTGTTCGGCTTAGAAACTGAGATGAGCACCGCCCCCTAGAGTCAGTCACGACTAGACCATTCAGTCTCTGGGAAACCTTTACCTTTTTATTTGTAGGCCATTGGGGGATGTGAGCCCCCCCAACAGTGCAGTGTGCCCTGTCAGTTGTCCCAAAAGTGATGTGCCTTGACAATTTTAGCACCTTGTCAGTGTGCTGTGAGATGAAAAAGGTTGAAAATCGCAGCACTAGAAGCAGCAGCAGTAGTGGTGGCAGCAATGACGGCAGTACTGGCCATTGGAAAATGAGAGAATGCTCTTCTTAGTTTCCTTGTCTGCTCTCTGAGCAGGCAAGTAGAGTAGGGAATTGTCAGGTAAGTGGTAGACAGGTACATGCACACCCAGGATGCAGCATCAATGGCCAAGGGTGTGCTGGCGGTTGTAGAGGGATTTGGGGTGGCAGAGTTGTAGGGTGGTTTTAGGTGCTAGTTCACCTGCAGTCTGAAGAGGTACAGCCAAGATCTTCATTGAACACTAGGCCTTGAACCACAGCAGTAGCCAAGTTGATACCGAAACTTGCAGGGAGACTGTGGGTCACTCCAGCCAACTTTTGGCTCTAAACCTGCATGAGCTCTAAACCTAACCCAAGGAGCCCCATGGAAGATGCCAGACTTGTTTCTAGGGAAATGTACATAGATTGTGTTGTATCATGGCATGATAATTCTACCAGCTGATGCTCTCAAATTCTCCCAAAATGCTAACTGCACCTTTCAGCCTGCAAACTGCAAGGTCAGTAGCCAAGGGCGGATGTTCGAAAAGCAAGTCCAGAGTGTAGCCAGTGTCGGTCCTCACTTCTAATTTCAGGTGCAAGGATGGCTGCAGCCGTTCCCAAGCACGTCTTGAGCCTCCTCAACCTGGCGGAGTTTTCCCTGCTGAAATGGCAAGGACGCAAAGGCAGCCGTCTTGGCTTGCTGCTCACGCTCTTCCCGTTCAGAGGTGCAGAGTTCAGGATGAATGAAGGCAGAATTGCACAGCTGTGCACGCAGACCTTGGGTGTGCATGGCATATCCCTTCCTGAAGGAGAGCCCTCCATAAATTCAACCTCTTGTAGAAAATCCCATTAACAACCAGAATGAACTGATGATGCTTCATGCAGCTGTGCGCCGAGCACTGATTCAGAAGACTGGGCAGGTACCCTGTCTCCTGGCAGAATCAAGGAACAAACGGAGTGGAAGGAATCTGGAATACTGGCCATATCTCCTTAGGGCAGTGGGTCTCAAACTGGATAGCTCCAGGACCCACTTTTTAGAATGACAATTTTTCCAGGTCTCACCAGAAGTGCTGTCATGGCCAGAAATGCCATCATTGTGACACCAGAGCCTGCTGCTTTCCTGAGAATGCCGCAATAAGTTGGGTTATTTCTCCAATCCAATCAGGAAAAAAAGCCTATTTACAACCTTACACAGGCAAAGCAACCACACAGCCTTCCCCCTTTCCAGAGTCCCATCTTTTGAATGGTATGGTACTATGCCCTAGGTACTATGTGACCCACCTGAAATTGGCTTGCAATCCACCCAACCCACAGTCTGAGAAACACTGCACTACAGAAAGTTTTTAAAGTCTTAGACATAAGCATTTTGGAATAGTCAGGATTTTGGATGTCTGGATAAGGAAGGGCTCATCTACCTGTACTCAGAACACGTTCATTTGGGTAATGGTGGTTCTGCCCCCATGGTGGTTTTTGTTTTGGCAAGCCTTCTTCTGTTCTCTCTGGTGTGTGGCTTGCTACCCTATGTATTTTGGTTTTACTTTTCCCATTGTTGGCTGGAGAGATAGTTTTCGCTATTATTTTGCTCATCTCTTAGTTCAAAATTGTTAGTTATTCTTAATTTTTGCCATTGGGATGCCTTGGAGCCAGAATATAAATCTTTTCATTCATGTAATCAATCATTCATGTACAAGAGCCTTGGATGTACTGTATATATGCAGGAATACACAAGGCCTCCTTGTACCCTGCACCTCTCCCCACTGATGGAGCACTTTCTGCTAATAGCATCACAGTGTCTGCTAAGTAAGACAAAGAGAGGCGGGTGGCAGGAGGGTTCAGTCAAAGCCTGGAGGGGGTGCAGAGAGGGCTCTAGGCTCCCTGATGAAGTCGTCATCGCTAAGTGGCTTCCAACAATCCTTTAATGAATCTGGAAAAGCCCTGATTAATGATCTGACTTCTGGCAGATGTCCTCTTAATAAACCCTGTATTAATTAAGCATCAAACATGTGGGTGGGGGGGACAACACAAGGTTAAGTATTAGGAAGAATTAGGAAGAGCAGAAGCTTTGCAAATTAGCCTACAAAACTGAATTCATCTATCTATATATACCAGTGCTGATTATTTGTGGCACATGATCATAGTGCCTGTCAGAGAGAGAGAGACATAATCAATTGTACTGTATTTCAGTTTAGAACAACAACAACAAAAACCCTTTCCTGTCTGTTCACTTTGCTACAGGTGATCGTGTGTCTGTTGACAAGCTGGAGTTTGCCGAAGGAATAAGCTACCCACAAGGAAACCATGGACCCTTTCAAAGGAAGGCTGGGCTTGCCCATGGAGAATGCCAGATCTCTCTTACCTTGGCAGAGGGGATTGGCCTACACGGGGAGACAACACAAAGAATCAAACTGGACTAGATAAGCCAAGAAGTCCACACCAACTCTATGCTTCAATTCAGACATTGCAACAAACCATGGTTTATTTAATCTGAAACTGCTGTTCAGGACCCTATCCAGTTCCAAATCCAATGGCGTACCAAAGTCATTTGGCACTTGAGGCCAATTAATTTTTGGCACCTCCTCCCCACGGCAAAATTATTTTCAGTAATAGTCATGACATGATATTAACAACAACAACAACAACAACAACAACAATGGCTAGAGAAGAAGTGCAGGCAGATAACATTTTCTTTTATTGAACTTTGTGTGTATGTATGTGTATACTAACTCTGTAAGTTTGTATATTTATATTTGTATATATAATCGTAGTAATAAACAATTGAAAATAAGTTTAAAATAAATAAGTTTTCTTCTTCAAAAAGACATTTAAACATCTTGGGGTAGACTCTCAGACGCCCCCCTGCAGCCTGGTGCCACTCTCTTTGTATGCCACTGTTCCAAACATACAGGAAAACCATGATTTACAGCTGTTTGGCTTATGTTGCAAAGGCCTCTGGAGGCTGAGCGACGCCCTTCCCTGTGGGTTTTCAGTTCCACCCTGAGCACAAACCATGATTTGCAAACTCACTTCAGACCATGTGGCAATGAGATGCAAGTATCTTTTCTTGCGTGCTCCCTGAGGTATCTGGTGGGCCACTGTGAGATACAGGAAACTAGATGGGCCCTTGGCCTGATCCAGCAAGGATCTGTCTGTGGGGACAGATCCTGTCTGCTACGTCCAAGCGTTGATGCAAGGGGCAGAGTGCTGGCGCATGGGCACCGAGCAGCACCCCCACGTTGGCGCTCCAGCTCTGAAGGCAACACTACTTGTAGCATCGGCTTCAGAGCGCCGACAGAGCGCCGCCCTTGCGCCAACCAAAGCCGGTCAGCGCAAGGGAGGCTCTGTCCCGTATTGGGACGGGGCATTGGTGGGAGGGAGGGAGGGAGGGAGGGAGGCTGAGGGTGGGACTTGGGCGGGCTTGGGAGGTGGCTATACAGCCACATCCTAAGCCTGTCCGCGAGGCCACGTGGCTCCGATTCGGGCCGCACGGTCTCATCAGATCTGCGCCCATTCTTTAGCACATGGGGGAGGATGGAGCCTCCCCTATGGTAAGGTAGCGAACGCTCCCTTGCCATGGGGGCGGGGCTCCAGCCTCTCCTATACAGCACTGGATATGGCGCTGCTGAGTCCGCCTCGCTATTCTAGCGCTGCATAGGATCGCACCCTGTGTGTTGCAAGTTATTATAGCTCCCTCCCCACAGACAGAATAGCCAATTCTCCTTTATTTACCTCATTTTTACCTCAGAAATTTACCTCAGCATGCCAGATACAAGGGTATGGCAACAGGATGCAGGCATCTTGTTGTCTTATGTGCTCCCTGAGGCACCTGGTGGCCCACTGTGAGATACAGGAACCTGGACTAGATGCGCCTTTGGCCTGATCCAGCAGGGCTCTTCGTATGTTCATGATTTCCGATTCCAGGCTGCTGGCTGATTGCAAACCATGATTCGTCAGTTCGGATATAATGACACTTGTTCGCCATGCTTAGGAAACGAATTTGGATGACGCTTTCGGCTGAAGCCACACACAGGCTGTTCAGTGCGGAATTCCATCTGCATCTTTCATCAACATAAGCTGGCCCAATATAAGGATATTTGCTGCAAAAAAGAACCTTGTCCAATAAACCTTGACAGGTGTGGTAAAGTCAGCATTGTTGTGATCAGTCAAATGGGAGAGGAAACTGAAGGGTTGTTGGGACAGGTGGCAGAGGGGAAGGGCCCTTCTTGTTTGTCCTTAACAGTCATTTTCTATGAATGTCCCAGCCCAATTCACAATGCTGTTTAGCAAATACTCTGCTGAATAAAAAGAATGGGTTCTCTGTAGGATTCAGTAGAATAAACCCTGACCATTGTGTTGTGTTGAGGGATCAGGTGCGTGCTTTTTACTCAGAGGTGTTCATGTGCCCCCAGATACAATGTTCCAGGCAATATACCCCTACCCCACAGGCATTGTCCAGTTATGTGCTGGAACCACACACGGGGGGAGAGGTGCAGGGGCCCTGAAAGGCCTCCAGGGGTCAGCATGCTTCCAGCAGCAGCTGTCGGCTATCCCAAAAGAGTTGCTCTCCTGCATTACCCTGCCATAGATAGCTAAATACACCTTGCCCCTTCTTCCCTCGCTGCTTGCATGACAGGCTGCAGAGAGACCACTAAGGATTCAAGCAAGCTGGGTTTGCCCATCACCACCTGATTCTTGAACCAAAAGCGAAACTCAAGGTGGTTGAGAGAGTTAGAACTGGGGTGGGTGGGGAAAAATATTGAAGATGGGCTTTCTCTGAGCCAGGACATCATCCTTATGACGCTTGGACATTCTCGAGGACATCCTTCTTATGACCCTTGGATCACAGCTGAGCCCAGTGGTGTCCCTATGGGAGGGGGCAGAACTCTAAATTTTGCAAGGAGCCTTACCTTGCCTGGAAATCATTCCTTTCCCGTGCCATTTTAGCCAGTCCTCGGGGGTGGGGTGGGGAAGCAATGTCTTGGCATTGCTTACTGGCTACAGTGGCAAGGGAGAGGAGGGATTTACATGATAGGGTAAGGCTCCTGGCAAAACATAGGGCTCCGCCCCCCTGTAGGGACACCACTGGGCTCAACCCTGAACCATATGAATTTATCACAAAGGCGTGGAGCCTTGGAGCATGTTCAGAGTGCTTCCCCTTACCTACATGAAACTACTGTCAATCCCTGCCCCAGATGCCTGGAATTAGGAAGCAAGCTGGCTTCCGGGTCAAAGAAGGTGGTTTTCAGGAAGGCTTGAATTCCCAATGTGATTTCATCTGAGAAATCATCTATTGAAGTTCCAGACTCCCCACTCACCCACTCTTGCTGATTTCCTGATACAGGAAATCTCCTGCTCCTCTCACCAACTTAGGTGGGTTTGCCAGGGTTCAGGCTTTGAGTGGAAGTGTCAGGATTTTCACCTTCCTTTGAGGGCTCACAGATAAAGTAGCAAGAAGTCAAAAAGAAGTGGAGGGTGGGAAGGCTACTTTCTGCTCAGCCTGAGAGGGTTTCACTTGGCGCCACCATTAACCTCCCTCCAGAGGCATCAGCACAACCAGACTCCTCCCCCATCATGGGTCAGGTGCCATCTTGTTCACTCACCACTAGACGATGATCTACTACATCAGGCATTATGTCTTAAATGCCAGGCACTACCTCTTAGCTCCCAGAGCAAGCACCCACCTCCTGTAGCTGAGGGGACTTGGCAGCTAAGGGCACAATCCTAAACTGAGTTAGGCCGTCATAAACTAAGCCAGCAAAGTTTGGCCAGCACAAGGGGCACTGTAAAGTATATTTGGACCACTCTCAGAGTCAGAGAGGCCAGACGTGCGCCATCCTCCCTGACTCCAAGAGTAGTCCAAGCATGCTTTATGGTGGCCCTTGTGCTGGCCAAACTTTGCTGGCTGCTGCCTCTGTTCCTTCTGCAGCTGCTTCCCAGCCAACTTTCAGCTTCTGCCAAGCTGCTGCAAGCCCCCTCCAGCACAGCGCTATGCTTAGAGGTTGCCAGCAGCTTGGCAGAAGCCAAGGTGTGGCTGGGAAGCTGCTGCTCAGTGGTGCCCCCTTCATGTGGTGCCCAGGGCACATCCCCTACCTGCCATACCCTGAATACGCCACTGCTCTAGACGTCCCTAACTAGACTTACCATAATTTTGAGAGTTGAAACTGGGACCAATTGGAGTATCACCAGGCACAGGGCGCGCACACACATGTGTGTACGTACGTACGTACATGTGTGTGTGTGTGAGAGAGAGAGAGAGAGAGAGAGAGAGACCCCACTGTTAGGGGTGACACCCCCAGTGACACCCCTGTGCCCTGTCAAGCAATTTGGAGCTAGTTTGTTCTGTGTATGTGTTTGTCCCCAGACCCCCACACGAAAAACTTGCCACCACCCCTGAGAATCATTCGAAGTCTGAAAAACTCCAATGTAAGATATTTGAGAAGAGCAAGCCTACCCTTCCCACCAATTAGGGAGAATGAGAGAAATTCACTCGGTGGAACCCAGCAGGCTGCAGAGAAAAGGGGAGATGGCCCACTAAAGCTGTAGTCCTATCCACAATAGAGTAAGTTCCATTGACTATAATGGGACTTACTTCTAAGTAGACATGAGCTCAAATTGGGCCCCTGGTGAATTTATTTAGCAGGCAGTCGGGGGGGGGGGGAGGGAGAAGGAGAATGCAACCCACCAAGTGAATAAGAGGGGCATAAGAAGGGGTTGTGACTTGGAGTATGTGGCACATTTGGGAAGGGTGCCATTTCTCTCAGGGTTTGCTGGAAGTTTCTCACAGCAGTCTCTCCCATCTCTCCGCTTGTTGTCAGATATAAAGCAGGTGCCAAGCCTGAAGTGTCAGCAGGCAACAAGCAGGTAAAGGCCAGAAGGCAGTGGTGTTCCAGGTGTGAAAATGGCTGGAGGTACCCCCAGCACTAAGGTGTGGCACCCACCAGCTCACCTCTTGCCACTCAGGAAGGAGATGTTTGAGTTCTGCACCAAACAAGAGCTGGCCTGCCTGGGTAATGCCAAGGTCCATGCTGTGGCACTTCCCTTCCCTCCCCCTGCGCCCCACTCAGGCCTGCTGGGGGGGAGAGACCAGAGTTATAGAGGGAACCTAGCAGAGAGAGAGAGAGAGAGAAAGGGAGAGCACTACCCTGGTGGGAGGGGAAGCCGAAACAAATGATCTTAAGATGGGGCCACTGGTCCTGTGTGCACTTACCCAGGAGGGATTCTGATGGGGCTGAATGGGATTCCCAAGCTTGTGGATAAGAGTGCAGAACCTGGCACTGGGAGGCCTCCCTGGCATGCCACATGGAACACAAACACAGGCACCCATGCACATGTGCCTTTGAAGTGCACCTGCACCCCAATCCTCCCCTGTGGTTTCTTCCTCATCTCACTGGCACTCACACTCATCTAACAAAAGTGTTTTTCCCCATTGCAGTTTTGGTGCCTCTCTTTAAACCAAGGGTGGCCATCCCACAACACTTCATGTGCTACTTCTGATGAAGAAAATCTTGAAGGTGCCACTCCACCGTAATGTTAGTGTCCCCTTCCATGGTTGTCAGAAATGATATAAAATTATGCAGTTACAAATTTCTGCACACCTTAAATAAACTATTTGAATAAAAAAGAGAAACATAGTTCTATGAAACTTCTAACTGGAACTGAAAATAGCCCAGTTGAAAAGCCTCCACAACTGCACGCTTACTTACTCCTCAGTTGACTCCTGACTTCCAAAAGCAAAGAAGCACACACTGTAGTGCTCCTCTCGGCAGTCTTTGGCTGGCCTCCACATGCAAAGCAAGGAGCCCGCGTGCTTTAGTGTCCCTCCCACCTCTGCTCGGCAGTCTTTGGCTGTCCACCTCACGTGTTCTCCTAGCTCCCACAAAGCAAAGCAGCATCGCTTTAGTGTCCCTCCCACCTCTGCTTGGCAGTCCTAGTACGTCTTCCTGATGAGCAACAAAAATGCACTTCCACTTTAAATGGCAGGCCAAACTGGGATAGACCTTCAAACCGGGTGGGACACTGGGACAACCTCCCTAAACCGGGATAATCCTGGTCAAAACGGGACATCTGATAAGCCTATCCCTAACCCCCAGAAAAGCACATTTGGAAACATCTGATGGCCCTCAGTGGTAACCAAGTAGGAGAGGGTGGTTCCTGTTTGGTTCCTTTGACAAAATGAGTGCATCCACTCCCTCCCTCAAGCTGCTGATTGGCTCCATGCAAGAGGCAAGCCTGAGAGTGCAATCCTAGCCAACTTTCCAGGGCATTGCATCTCCAAGGTAATAGAACAAACATTCTCTTACTATGAGGAGGCCTCCATGACTACTCCCCACCCCCAGCAGAATGTAGAAGTTTCCCCATTGGCACAGCTATGTCAGTGCTGGAAAAATGGTTAGGATTTCACCCTGAGAAAGTGCATCCTGTCAGTTCTTTCCCCACCTCCTCAGAGCAATTTTGTGTTTTGTTTTTCAGAACTTTGTGGATTTAGAAACAAGAGGATCTGAAAGCCAGTTTGTACATTCAGAATAAACACATGGTACAGCCCAGTTAGGACTCTCCCACTGCAAGTGGAGGTTTCATACAGGCCACTAGAGTTTGATTTTGAACCCTTCCCCCCCCCCGTGTCCATGGATACTTGAAACCATGGATACTGGGGGTGCCTTTTTAAAGATAGGGGAGCATCCGTGGTTTTGCTGCAACAAGGTAAAAAAAAGATTTGTTTAATCTTTTTAATAGGCATCCCTGTATCCATGGTATCTGTGGATAACTGAAACCATGGATACCAAATCAGTGGATACCAGGGCATGCCTATATTTCAATGCTCTCATTTTGCTGTATTTAGAAAATGAGTGTGTTAGGACGAAAAAAGCTATTGGCTAAGCTAAAAGCCATGTGTTGTAAGGGTTTATTACACATAGGATCGTTTGTGCAATTCCCCCCCCCACGCTGAAATAGCACAGTCTCAAAGAGGTGTATGCCACACAATTATCCTGACTGTACAGCTCTGCTCTTAGCCATATTAGAATTAACAGTGGTTGTAGAGGAGAAGGCTCTTGCTCATCCCAGAAGATGGCTTACATTGTAAGATAACTATATAAAGGCAGCAGGATGGAACAGGGTAATTAAATTTATTTTATGGGCTTCTTAAAGTACAATGCAAGCCTGGCATATTTGTATGGCCTTTGGCTGCACTAAGACACTAACCTATTTACTGGGCAACTGGCTGGGATCTCACCTCAATTAAGAAGAACAAAATGTGACACTTAAAAAAAAAAGAAGACCAAAGAAAGGGTCAGTTCTGGAGAAGGGCCTGTCCTTGACAACCTCTGGTCTCGGTGATTTATGCTTATCTGTCAAACCCGCAGTCAGTCAGCTGGAGGGCCCAGAGGCAAATTGCATGATCTCAGGGCAAGTGTGGGTCAGCAGTCGAAGGGGTCGGTAGTGGGTAGCATGGCGGACAAGAAAGCAAATCCTAAGAGCAACAAATATAAGGCTAGAGGAAGGAGACGAAATCCAGAGCAGGGAGAAAGGTGGGCTTGTAGAAAGTGGTCAGGTCAGGTCAGGTCAGGTCAGGTAGGTACCTATTGGCTCCCCAGATACCTGTTCCAGTTAGGCCGGTGAGATTCACAGTGCAATCCTAACCTGGAGTTAGGCCAGCACAACTTGGCCGGCACAAGGGACACCGTAACTATGTTTGGCCACTCTTGGAGTCAGAAAGGCCAGCACACAGACATGCACCATCCTCCCTGACTCCTAGAGTGGTCCAAACATGTTTTACGGTGTCCCTTGTGCTGGCCAAACTTTGCTGGCCTAACTGTGCCAGCCAAACTCCAGGTTAGGATTGCGCTCAAAAGCTCCTCATGCTGCAGTGGGTGACGCACACACACACCCCAAGTTCCTAGGGCAGTTTGAATGGTTCCTTCAGAAGGAATGCCCAAGAAAGTCTTCTTGGTGGTGGGCCAAATACATCCTATCAATCCACTGGGCAGGGGGGTAATATACCCCTACCAAAATGTTGGTAGATTTGCTGCCATTAGAAAGGAAAATTTGCTCCCCACCTGTCAAATCCAGAAGATTTGCCTTTTTCCTCTCCACCTCCTAGCTAGGAAAGCCCGAAGGACTGGAATGCCTGGCATGGAAGCTGGTGACTGCAGCTCCCCAGCACCCACCCACACCTGCCCTGGGTAATGCTAGCCTTGAGAGAGGAGGAGTTCCTTTTTTTGCTGTGGACAGAAAGAAGAAGGAAGTATATGGTGCAAATAATAAGGTAAAGGTTTCCCCACTACCAAATTGTCTAGTCGTGACCAACTGTAGGGGTGGTGCTCATCTCCATTTCTAAGCCGAAGAACTGGCGTTTGTCCAAGGTCAAGCTTCCGTGGTCATGTGGCCGGCATGACTATATACCGAAGCACAAGGAACACTGTTACCTTCCCACCAAAGTGGTCCCTATTTATCTACTTGCATTTTTAGGTGCTTTCAAACTGCTAGGTTGGCAGAGGCAAGCAACAGGAGCTCACTCCGTCATGCGGTCTCGAACTGCCAACCTTCCGGTCAGCAAGCTCGCAGCTTAGCTGTTTAACCCGCTACGCCACCACGTCCCTGCAAATAACAAAGGTGTACGTAAAAAGAGGAAGGAGGGATGGTAAAAACAGACACTTGAGATTAAATTAAAATAAGCTCAAGGCAAACTGAACCAAATAAAAACATGAAAATGTATCTAGCCATAGCCTTGCCAAACAAGGTATCTGCTTAGATACAATTTTCACATTCACCTCCTAGGGCAGTGGTTCCCAATCTGGGGGTTAGGACCCCCAAGGGGGTCATGAACCAATTTTCAGGGAGTCACAAAATGCTTGAGGCAGCCATCTTAAAAAGCTGGGCACCAGCATCTTGGAAGCTTCATTGTGGCTAGGGAAGAGGCTTCCCCATTAAACTGCCATTTCCTCAGTGCTTCTGGATGTGAAGGAAATTACCCTTGCTATGGGCTCATTTTGGTGTTTGTGTATGCATGTGATGAAGGGCGCAATCCTAACCTGGAGTTAGGCTGGCACAGTTAGGCCAGCAAAATTCAGCTGTCACAAGGGACACTGTAAAGTATATTTGGACCATCTCAGAGAGGCCAGCAGACAGACATGCACCATCCCCCCTGACTCCGAGAGTGGTCTAAATGCTCTTTACGGTTGCCCTTGTGCCGGCCAAACTTTGCTAGCCTAACTTGTGCTCCAGGTTAGGATTGCATCCAAAGTCTCTCCCAGGACTCTTTCTGAGTGGGCATATCACACCTCCCATGTGCATGCCAAGATGAGTCTCAGTACATGGGGGACGTAAATACTTTGAAGACTATCTAAAATTTGGCTTTACCACTTTGATCTGCAACAACACAGAGAAGTTACAATGTGTTCTGTGCGATGCTGTTCTCAGTGCTGAATCAATCACTGAACTCAATACTCAAATGTCACGTAGATACAAAGCATTCAGAACAGTCTAAAACGATTGTTGAGTTCTTTTAACTTTCAAAAAGTGTGATTTCTGAAAATCAATGACTTTACTTACGGCTTAATGACATCACTTCCAACCCTAGGTTTTAGGGGGTCCCGACAGATTGTCGTACCTAAAAAGAGGGTCCCAGAACAAAAAAGGTTGGGAACCACTGTCCTAGGAGAATTAGAGAGGCCATCAACCAATCCTTGTTAGGGCTTGCCCAGGTTCAGATACCTGTTTGTTTGCAGTCCTATGCACCCTTATTTGATAGTAAGCCCCACTGAACTCTGGGGCTTTCTTCTAAGATTAATTGGTTTGGGCTGCATCATCATTTTCACATCTGAGGTCTGAATCTGTTCTGGCTTCGATTGGGTTTGTAATGCAAAAGTGTGTATCTAACTATTTATAATCTGCCAGTCAATTTACAAGGGGCCTTAAGGAACATGTTAAAAATCAATATGGAATTAACACACAGAAAAACAAACCCAATTAATGAAAATAACAGTTAAAATTCCAGTTTGCAACAGTAATCAGTGTTCAATGTATAGGCACCGATAAAAGCCCATAGGAAACAGGTTGCTTTAGTGTGGCACCAACAATCCAGGAAGGAAGGAGCATGACAAGCTTTTTTCAGGCAAATGAGATTCCATGACTTTGGTGCCACTGCAGAGAAGGCTCTGTTCTGGGTCATATAGAATCATAGAGTTGGAAGGGACCTACAAGGTCATCTGGTTCACTCTCCTGCCTGTAGCAGGAAATCTTCCTAGAGCTTCGTTCTCAAACGGTTAGCACTGAGACCCACTTTTTAGAATAACAGTCTGTCCAAGACCCACCAGGCATGACAGCTGGAAGTGCCTTAACTGTGACCCCAAAGCCTGCTGCTTTCCTGAGAATGCAGCAATGTTGGGTTATTTCTCAGCCATTTTCCAGTAGCACAGTGGATCAGGATAAAAAAAAGCCTATTCACAATCTTGACACAAGTAAAATAACCAGACAGCCCTTTCCAGTTTCCCATCTTCCCATATTTTCAATTATGGCTGAACTAGGTACTGTGCAACCCACCTGAAGTTGGCTCACAAACCACCTAACCTATAGAGTCCTGACCCACAGTTTGAGAAGCGCTGTCCTAGAGAATCTCCAGCAGCTGCCTTTCAAGCCTCTGCTTGAAGATTGAGGGAGAATCCACCACCTCCCTCAACAATCTATTCCACTGCCAAACCACCCTTATGGTTAAGAATTTCTTCCTGATGTCCAGGAATCTCCTCTCTTGCAGTTTGTACCCTAGTTCGGCTCTCAGAGGCAGTGCAGAACACATTTGTCCCTTCTTCGATATGACAGCTCTTCAGCTCTTCAATGAGCACTATCATATCCTCAGCCTTCTCTTCTTCAGGGTAAACATACTGACTTCCCTCAACCTTTCCCCATAGGGCTTCTTCTCCAGTGCGCCTGGTCACTGTGAAAAGCAGCTTTGCAGTTGGTCTCTCCGAGAAGTGGCTGCGAAGTCGCTTGGAGTGGCCAGACGCGCTTTGTAGGGCTGCTTGCCTCTTCTTGGAGGGGTGGGTGGCCCTTCTGAGCCATGTGAGGCTGTGGGGGGTGGCACATGCAGGGGGCAACCCCTGGAGAGGTGCCCTTGGGCACTGACACCCCCAGGATCGCCCCTGGGCAAACCATCATTTTTCTGACAATTGATAAAGCACCCTGTCAAATGTGTATTGCAGGCTCACATCCCCCAATGGTCCTACTAATACATAACCATCTCCCAAATTCCTGCAGCACATCTGAAGACCATTCGAGGCACACCTCTGTGCCACAGCACAATGGTTGAAAATGGCTGGCCTAGGGTCGGAAAGAAGGCATCTCAACATAGGACATGGAAAAACTAGGATCCCTTCATGCATTCTGAAATGGTGCAGGCTGCTGTCCAGGCCTGAGAAAGCCACCCTCTGCAGGCAGAAGCACCCAGAAGAGGGCCTCTGAGGGTCACCTTCACAAATGGCCAAGTGTGTGTGTTTGTGGGGGGCGGGTGTGTTTCTTCAGTTCCAAGCCATCAAGGGCTTTATAGGTTACAAACAGAACCTTGAGAAGGGACCGAAAATGGCTTCTCTGGCACGGCAGCCCCTTGTTCCTACAGGCCCCAGAAATGCCCGTCGCCAAACCAGCATCACATACAGTGTTCCAGCTGTATTTTTAGTTTCAGTTCAATCTGAAGCAAGGCCAGCCCCAGGTGTTTCCTTTCGGGAACCTTGTTAGGATTTCCCTCCATTCAGGCACTCAGCACTTTCCCACCAGGAGTTATTTTTAGAACGTGCTGCCCTTTCTAGTGATGGCGGCGTGGGGGAGGGGAGGCCAAAGCAAAATCATTGGGGAGAAGCAAGAAAAGCTTGTTTGATCTCCTCTTGCAAATCCCTCGTTTCCAGGCAACAGGGAAACACACTTGAACTTTCCTTTGGAGAGCCCTGTCGCTCCTGGGCTTGAGAGGGGGAATCTGTGTGCTACAGAAGAGAAGGGGGCTGAGGGAGGCGAGAGGATTTTAATTGGGAAGGTTACATTGACTCATATAATCGCGGTGGTTAAGAAATAATTATCTGGGCCAACCCCAGGCAACGGGGTGCCGGGAGATAGGAAATCCAAATGGCATCCCCCAAAACACACCCTAATTAACACAGGGCACAAACAAGCCACTACGAAGATCCACTTCACATAGATCTCATCCTTGTAAACAGGAGGTCTGCTACCAGGGGATTGATCTGGCCATCTCCTGTCACCTCAAAGTCAGGTCAGCTCTGCTCAGTACAAATTAATGCACCAGAAAAGACTGGGAAGAAAACCCAGCTGGAATATGGCATAACTTGAGTGTGAGATGCCCTGAGAATGCTCAAATTACCTTGACCCAGTGGCATAGCCGAAGCATCTGCTACCCGGGGGGGGGGGTCAAAGGAGATTTTGTAGCCCCACCACTACCACCAAATTTAAGGAAGAAAATAAAAGGTTTTCTGCTTACTTGTAGTAACGTTTGATAGAATACAGATATTTCAATGTGGTTTGTTTCATTGCATTCTGCATTAAACCACCTTTCCAATACAATATGGTATAATTGTACTCACCAAGGTTTTCACAATGTTGGCCACTAATGTCAAGCTCAGCTTTTTGCCCTCCTAAAGCTTGTTGCCCGGTGAAATTGCACCCCCTTAGCTATGCCACTGCCCTGAGCCACTGTTTGGAGGCGGTTACAGAGGGGCCCATGATTTGCCTGAAAAAGGGAGGAGTCCAAAGATAGGGCTTATGAATGTATTAAAGGCCCTTCCATTACGGACTTGGCCCATTTGCTGCCGCCCCCTCCCAGTGACTGGAGCCCCCACTTACCTAGAGCTCACAGCACCTTGTGCGACTTCCCATCATGCTCCAAAAGGCTCAGAAGGCCTTTATACAATACTTCCAGTTTTCTGACAAAAACCGGAAGTATTGTATACAGTCCTCTGGAGGAGGAGGCAGCGGCACCTGGGGGCTCTTGCCCCCTACTAAATAATTAATAGGACCACCACTGAGGCCCTCTAATTCTTTCCACATAACTGGAGCATGGCTTGAGATTTCACAGCAACAATGAGGAGGAGGTGGGAAAGAGAAGGGGATTGCAGGGGAAAGTGTATGTGTGGGGGGGAAGCTGCTGGGGTAAGGCATGCCTGGAAGAGGGAGAAACTGGAGATGGTGCGTGGTAGAGCTGTCTTCTGTGCACCTGGTGGAGAGAGAGAGGGGTGGTGGCAGTGAAGGTTCCCAGCATTCCATGTTCTTGATTTTGGTGGTGTTTGTCCCTCTTTCCTGCTGTCTGTGCACCTACTGTATGCGCAGGAAATGCCAGCACATCCTCTGGAACCCTGATTTTCAGCCAGTGTGCTGTCATTGTGGCACATTGGTGTGCTGCGAATGGTCCACAGGTGTGCTGCTAGAGTTTGGGAGGGGGTCATTTATGAGTAGGGCTTCTGGGAATGTGAGTTCCCTCACTGGCGGGGCAGTGTGTCAACGGTTAAAAAAAAAAAAACTGATGGTGTGCCTTGACAATTTCATCACCTTGTCAGTGTACTGTGAGAAGAAAAAGGTGACAAATTGCAACTCTAGGACTTGTTGTTGTGAGAGCATGTGAAATAGGGTGGGAGGGCCACCTCTTGCTCTTCCCAGATGAGTTCTTGAGTTTTCAGTACAAGCATCTCTCTCTCTCTCTCTCTCTCTCTCTCTCTCTCTCTCTCTCTCTCTCTCTCTCCCCCCCCCCCCAAAAAAATATTACTGTTTGGTTCTGCTTCTTTACAACTCCAGCAAATCTACCAAGATAGTTCCCATATAGTTCCTGGGAAACAATATAGTTCCCATATAGTTCCTGTATAGTTCCTGGGATGTTAATGTCCACATTAACATCCTCAAGTGTGATTCACAATTTAGCTTTTTCCTCCAAGTGGTAATGGCCTTGTAGTCCAGACTAGCTACCCTAGACCCTTCCTTCCTAACATGTTTGGGGACTGAGCTGCATACTCATGTCACAAGAGAGGGAAAAAGATTTCCCTTTATTCACTCTGTTCACTCCCTTCTTATGGTTCAGTCCTATGGGTGTGTTATGCCAGCAGAATGTGTGTGCTGCCGACATGCTTTATGGCAGTGACAAATACAACTGTGCCAGTGAATGCAGCCTAGCCACTGCCACCAGTGGCCAGATTTGTGCTCCAATGGACCAGGGATGCCCACTAGTGAAAATAAGGCTGCGCAAGGAGGTAGAGGGATGTGGTGGCACAGTGGGTTAAACCGCTGCTGCTGGGCTTGCTGACTGGAAGGTTGGCAGTTCAAGACCACGCAACGGAGGGAGCTCCCATCGCTTGTCCCAGCTCCTGCCAACCTAGCAGTTTGAAAGCACCTAAAAATGCAAGTAGATAAATAGGGACCGCTTTGGTGGGAAGGTAATGGCATTCCGTGCGCTATGGCACGTAGTCATGCCGGCCACATGACCATGGAAGCTTGTCCTTGGACAAACGCCGGCTCTACAGGCTTAGAAACGGAGATTTGGTCGGTCACAACTAGACCAGTAGGTCGTAGGGAAACCTTTACCTTTTAAGGAGATAGTACAGCAAGGACGGAGGTAGGAGGTGGGTGAAACAGGGAGAAGATGGGACGAGTGGCATGCAGATTGAACCCAGGAAGGGGGTACATTTGGTGGCAGCAGTGCTTGCTGAATCTTAACCCCTTCCTGGGCCTGATCCACCACAGATCATCACGGACCTGCACCAGTGATATCATTGTCGCTCAGTGGCAGACCCAGCTGAGGCTCCAACCTGGCCAGGTTGATATTCGCTGCTGCCCATGCCAGCTTCCCGTCCCCCCTGCACCCTTCCCCATCCATGCCATGCTTCGCTCTTGCAGCAGCTCAGGCGGGCGGGCAAGTTTGTGAGTGATGGCTGTGGCTCCACTGCAGCTCCAGCCCTTGTGAGCCCCCCACTGTTGTTGCAGGCCCGAGTTGAGCCTTGCCAGCTTCTGGAGCTTGCCCAGGGGTGAGGCCTCAACATGCTGAAACCCCCTGCAGGATACAGTGGACACAGTGTTGGTGCTATTACATTGCCAGGCGGGGAGTTTAAAATTGGGCTGCCCATTTGACAACTTTTGGATGTTGTGAAGAACATGCATTGGAATACTTCAGATCCTCTGAACACCGAGAGCCAAATATATTTGCACTAAAAGGCACAGATACAGTCGTGTCTTGGTATTCACTGGGTTTGGTGCTGGGACTCCCCGCCGATAACTAAAACCGTGTTAAATAAAAGAACAAAACAAAACACAAGTCATTCAGGCAGTCAATTAGAACTGCTATTTTCACAGAGAAAAGTGACCTCCTCCCTTTGCCCACTCTCACTGAAGAATAGAATGCAAAAGGAATTAATCACTTTCACTTTCCATTCTTCAGCCGGAGAGGGTCTCAGAGCTGAAAATGGCAGTTTAGTCTGACTCCTTAGAAAATCAGTTTTTAGAACTGGGATGTGTTTTTCCCCTAGATATCAGCAGGGTCCTTCTTATCTGCTGTGGCCATCTGTGTTGAGTCCAACTAGTGTATTAAAAAAACCAGGGTATCAAAAGGTCAGACCTGTATATCTCCTTCAGAGTTAGTGAAGGATACAGTGAATGAGCTAGCACCATCTAGAGAAATGTGCCAGTTATCTTTCAGAACACCACCAGTTGGAAGTCATGTTGCGATCCCTTTGATCCAAGAATGGTCTGAAGCAGGCTGACACAATTTGGGGTACACCAAGCTGAATGCACCAATCATGATGCACACAACCATGTAGCCCATTTTCACAACGGCAGCAGCAACAGGAGGGTTCTGGAGCCTCCAGTGGCCAATTGCTCATGGCCTTGGCTTGGCTTGGTGCGTCAGAAGTTGTGCAGACCTGAAAGAAAGCTTTCCTTTCTCACAAGGGCACGGAAAAAGCAGCATCTCCCATGATACTCACGTGGAATGGTTCCAATGCTTTCCTTAGCAAAGAGTCCCTGTTCTTATGAAACCATTCAGTGATGTTCTCCCTGCAGACACACTTGTGAGGCATGGGGAAAAAAGGGCAGTTTCCCTCTGGAGGTCACAGGAAAAGATCTCACCTAAATACTTGTGGTCCTAATGCAGATTGCCAGAAAAGGGGAGGGGGTGGAACCTGTGCTCCTACTGGCTCCGGCTCAATCTTCCTCTAACAATAGAGATGGTGGGCATCAAAAGAGAAACTTACGCAATTCCCGATCTGCAGCAACATAGACTTGTTATTCAAACCAAAGATGATGCAGGAAATGCCACAAGGAAGCACAACTCTGGGTGACAGTCCCAGTTCCCTCTGAAGTATTAATGGCAGTTGTTTCCCAAGTCACACTTTCCAAAGAGATTGAAAATAGCAGCCAGGTTTATCTGTGAAAACAAAATCACGAAGCCGGGTGGTACTATAAGACCATTGAGGGCAAAACTACAGCATAAACGCATTGTCCTAAAAGATCAAGGCCAGCCCAAGACCTCCTGATGTCTGGGGCAGCCTGCCAAATGCTGTCCCTTTATCCAATGATGTGCCAGCCTCTGTGCCACCCATCTCCAATGGTCTAGCTCAGCCTCCCCTCCACAATTCCCCTCTGTTCCCCATTTCCTTGGGGAAGTGGAAGGAGAAAGCAGATCAGAGGATGCAAGTTGGTGGGCAGAAATGCTACCTGAGGCGGCAGCATCAGTAGGCCTTATGGATGGGCCAGCCCTGTTTTAGACTAATTTGTGGCTCTTCCCGCACCCAAAGAATCCCATAGTGAGGAGCTGAGAATTCCTTAGTGTCTTCCCTTAACTATACTTGCCAGGGGTTCCTGGGGAATATGAATTTCTATTCGTTTCTTGATGTCACAGCAGACCTTGAATTTGTGAAGGTGGTCAAGCTGGGGTGAAACGTCTTCACTACCATGTGGTTCTGGCCAAAGATGGTACTGATGGTACCCAGCCAAGGAACCCTCCTTGCACCACTAAGCCAGAGTGAGTCAAGTGACATCCTCCTTGCCCCTTCACCTTCTCTGCCTTTTATCATTCTCCTAGTTCCTGGTTTCACAAAGGAAGAGGAGAATGGAGCAGAAGAGGAAGGATGGAGGATGCTTACAGATACTGCCTTTCCCTTCTGTTTTGCTCTGCACACATCCACCCCAAGGAACTTCTTGTTCCTTGTATTGTTACCTCACCTGCAAGGAAACCCATTGCAATGAGCCTACACCCCCTCCAAAACAAGTGCATTAGAGCATGGATCCCCAAACTCTGGATCAGGACCCACCAGTGGGTCACAATCTGATTGTTGATGGGTCATGATGGGGTTTTTAATCTATTGCTCTGTTGTGGCATGAAAGGGCCTCACTTTTGACTTGCACAGAGTTACTCCCAATATCTTAAAAGTTGATCAGGCACTCTGATATGCTCTGGAAGTTACGGCTGTTTGGGGAAAATTACCATACTGGCTCCCATTCGAGCTTGACTCATAAGAACAACAGGAGTTGGAGCAGAGGTGTCACTAGAAGCAGCAGCACCCAGGGCAATGATATCACAACATTGTGCGACATTGTGATGTCACTTCTGGGTTCTCCCAGAAGTTGATGGTGATGGTGATGATCAAAGCTGCCAAAACAGAAGGAGGTAGCGGTGGCAGCCTCCAAGTACCTGTGACCATGCTGCGGCTGCTTCTCCCGCCACTGCCAGTTTGGCTGGGACTCAAGTAGCACCCTCTTCCAACGTGGTACCCAGGGCAGCCCATCCCATGCCCCTGTTTGCTACACCATTGAGTTGGAGTGATCTTGGAAGCAAAAAGGGAAAAAAAGGGACTTTGAATCTGGATCAGAAGCTTCTTCATGGTCTGGCTTTGACCATAGGTGCAAACACACAATTCAGGCCACGCCACCACTGGTTGCTGGTTGCTAATTTGTAACAGTATCTCTAGACAGCTCTGTGTCATGTGCCCAACTACAAATGCATGTGCCCAGCCTTGGATTTGCCTGGAGTATAAAGCTATCTTCTGAATTTCTTTTTCCTTGAGCTCCGTCCTTCCAACAGGGTTGGATTTCTCTCCTTGAATTCTTTCTTTTGCTCTCCCAGATGTGCCCTTCTGCTTGCATTGCCTTTCCTCTACCTGTTAATTACAGCTGGTTTAAGGCAGTCCATTTTCCTCGATGACCACCTTCATTACAGAGCCTGGGAAGCCCTCTGCAGCTACCCACAGATAAATCAGTCTCCCCCTTTCCTTCCCCTCCCACCCCTGCCAAGCGAGGCTGCAGTGCGGTATGATTGTGCCGCACACCTTCCCCGGCAGCTGAGAAGCCCCCTCATTCTGCATTCAGACAGAGTGGGAGTGCGTGGGAGGCTGGCAGGGAGGTTTATAAATAGTCGATGTCGCTGAAGCAGCTCTGGCTAAATATAGAAACGTATATTGACCCAGACTACAAAGCAGCAGCTGAAGCAGCATTGACCCCTCAGGTAGTAGGGGGCTGGGGTGTGTGTGTGTGTTAGGGCCCATTGGGGAGAAAAAACAGCAGGTCTTTACAGTAAGGGAAGGCTTAAGAAACTGGAAGGTGCTTATCAGCCGATGAAAAATCTGCAATGTCACTGCAAGGACTTGCATAAAAGACCTTCTCTTCGCAGTTTCTGCCACCAACTTCCTGAATGACCCTGGGCATATTTTCTGTTCCTCTCTTTCCTTCCAGACCTTCAGAGCACAGTCCTAACCCGGAGTTAGACCAGCAAAGTTTGGCCGGCACAAGGGACACCGTACAGTATTTTTTGGACAACTCTCAAAGTCAGAGAGGCCAGCACACAGGCGTGCGCCATCCTCCCTGACTCCGAGAGTGGTCCAAACGTGCTTTATGATGGCCCTTGTGCCAGCCAGACTTTGCTGGCCTAACTGTGCCAGCCTAACTCCAGGTTAGGATCGTGTTCTCATTGTGTGTAGAGTTATCACAAAGCTGCTGTTGAGTGCAGTATAATATTGGATGGCCAACCTTTTGCTGTCATTGGTTTCCCAGCTGTCTTTCAGAGCTCTCCTTCCTTCTTTCCCTAGATCAGTGATTTTCAACCTTTTTCATCTCTTGGCACACTTGCAAAGCACTAAAATGGTCAGGGCACACCTTCAGTTTTTTGACAACTGACAAAGCACACTGTGCTGCCAGGGCAGGGCAGGGGGCTCACATCCCCCAGTGGCCCTATATTACGAATAAATGACTCTCCCAAATTCCCGCAGCATACCTGAGGACCATTTGCGGCACCCCAATGGCTGCCCTACATGCTTGCGAACAGGTGAGATATTTGCCCAGTTGTATGGCATAGATAGATAAGAAGGATATCCCCTGCTAACTGGGCAAGAGGCACTTTTTCGGGTGGTGTTTCTCTTATATTTAGCAGGGGGAGAATAATTGTCCCTGTTCACCCCTGCACAGTTTCTTTTCTAGTGGCTGTCGCTGAGGGTGTTCTGCATTTATTTTTATTTTAGATTATGAGCCCTTTTGGGACAGGGAGCCATTTAACTTTATTATTACTATTTGCTTGTAAACCACTTTGTGAACTTTGTGTTGAAAAGCGGTATATAAATACTATTTATGGATGGATGGATGGATGGATATCAAGGAGTCACTGTTGCCTTAATCCAAACCTAAAAGCCAGTTCAGAGAGGGCTTTTGTGTGTGAAATGAAACCAAACCTCAAATGTTTTGGTTGTCCAGATTTCTGAACCCAGAAAGCATCCTAAACACCAAAGGTGGCAATTGGTTTCAAACTCTGTTTTCAGTATGTATGAATGCTTTATTTTTCTGGTTTTTCTTCTGCTGCATGAGTTTTGTTACAATTTTTTAAACATTAAAAATATAACATTTTAAAAATAATAAACACTTTTTCAAATTAGTTACTATAGCATTAGATTTATAGAGCTGCATTGCAAGCAAGAGAGTTTAGTATTCTGCATGAAATGTATCCATTTCAAAACTTGTTCTAAATATGTGATATTGCAAACCTATATACATGTTTACCCAAAACTGCATCCCACTATATTCAGTGGGGCTTACTCCAAGGTAAAAGTGTGTAGGATTCCTGCCTGAACCAATTGCAGAACACTTTTTTTAAAGTTAGTGTTTGAACTGGAACAGAACCAGGGGGTAAAAAAAAGTACTGATAAACCTTGAAGGCAAATTTTTAATGGTTCAACTCCATGATAATATATCACCCAATTAACGTCAGTCGTGTTATCCGGATAAAGAAATCTGAGTTAGTCATATGAGTTCTAAATTATGAATTGTTTAAATCTGCATATCTTTATACATGAATAAAACAACAGTTCTGAAGAGTATTCTTTCCCTATTTTTAGATTATGCATACATTTGTCGCAACAGTCACTATCTGAGAAAAGGCATTCCTCTCTCTCTCTCTGCCTCTCTCTTTCTCTGTGTCCGTGTGTGTCTGTGTGTGTGTAAGAAAAATGCCTTTACTACCTGAGGTAGGGATAATACCTGTATTAAAAATGATACTTTAAAACAAAATTTGTTGCCTAACTAATTAGAGACAGTTTATCAGTGCCTTCTTGTTCAAATGACTTCCAAGTTCCAATCTTTTTTACCCAGTGGGTAATTAATCTGTGGAACTCCTTGCCACAGAAGGTGGTGATGGCATCTGGCCTAGGTGCCTTTAAAAGGAGATTGGACAGATATCTTGAAGAAAAGTCCATTGCAGGCCTCAGGCCAAGATGGGCAGTGCAACCTCCTTATTTTAGAAGTAGGCTACCTCAGAATGCCAGATGCAGGGGAGTGGCAACAAGATACAAGTGTCTTGTGGTCTTGTGTGCTCCATGAGGCATCTGGTGGGCCACTGTGAGAAACTAACTTTAAAAGGGGGGGGTGCGGTAATTGGAAGATGAACTAGATGGGCCTTTGGCTGCATCCAGCAGGGCTTATGTTCTTATGTTAATCATATGCAATCAGAGATAAGTCCCTGTATTGCAAAAGGCAGGAGATACCGCAAGGAGAAAGGGAATGGTATCAGCAGTGGCCCTTTGTCCCAGATTAGCCAGGAAGTATGGGGTTAATTCCAGAACTCCTGCAGCAGGAACACAGCGGCAGGCTGATGAGGGCTCTGGCTATGAAGGGAGGTTAGCACAGGTGCCGATGGGTGTGGCTGATGAATTAAAGCCTGCCCAACAACAGACACTGATTGGCCTGCCTCAGTATAAAGTTGGAGGCAGGAGCTGCAGTAAGTTAGCACCAAGTAGGGCACGGAGAGAGGAGTGGATAAGGTAAGGCTATTGTGGGGAATAACTATGGGGAATTGTTGTATGGCTGCCACGCCCCTGGAGCAGTGATGTCATTCAGGGGGAACGGACCAGAACGGGCGTTCCGGATCCTAATGGGCTCCGTGGCTGGTTCCGGGTTCCCGACAAGTGCCAATCAAAAGTGAGTTCCTGTTCCTAAATCATTTGAATGACACCACTGCCCTGGAGACGCCAAGTGGAGGAGGCAGTTGTGGCTTAGGCAAGCTGACTGCCTGTTGTTTGGTGGTGGGGTTTGTTGGTCCTATATTAGGGTATTTTGAGCTAAGCTGGTGATGAAGACAGTCTGGAGGAGGCTGGCCAGCTGGTGATCCCAAGCAAAACTGCTGGAAGAGAGGAGGCCCAGTGGTTGACTGAACCCCCTCCCTCTTGCCTATCTCTGAGGCTGCTCTGGAGGGGAAACTAGTTGGCCGAGTGTGGGCATTGGGGCCCTTGGGGAGGCCCAGCAGGGAATTTGGCAGAACAGTTGCACTATTGGAACTCCCAAGCAGGGCTGCCCCAGGACCAGTTGTGGGATTCAAATAAATTAACAACCAGTTCTATGACATCATAGCTGGAGCAAAACAACAACAACCCGAAGCCAGCCGAGGTAAGCCCGGCCATTTAACAACCAGTTCTACAGAACCTGGGCGAACTCCCTGAATCCCACCACTGCCCAGGACCTCCTGTCACCTAAAGTGACACATGAAATGTGGCCCTTCCTTTACCTGGAGATGTGTCAGCCTCTACTCCTCTACTCTTGTGGTGGGCTAGAGCAGAAGAAAGTTGTGGAGGAAAGGAGAATGGTGGCCTAGAGTGACTCTATTGCTCTAGCCCACCCCTCTCCCCTCCTCCTCTTTTGTTCCATTCCTCTTTTCTTTTTTAAACTGGGGAGTGGGAGAAGGAGCAGCAGCAAGTGGTGGCAGTGAGGTACAAGCACCCCCCACCAATCTTCTGCTTGACGTTTGCAGCCCAGTGCATGCTTACCAAGGAGTAAGTCCGATAGAGCTCAGTGATCTCTACTTTTGAGCATGTGCTTAACAGCGATGTGCAGTGCAAGTGTGGCAGAACTGCCCCACTGGAGTTCTTTGACAAGTGCCACCACTGCTGTGACCACACAAACCCCCCACAGGTTTTGAGCAGCTGGAGCCAGCGGGTTGTAAGTATTTGCAGAATAACAGCCATTGCAGCAGCAATGGAGGCAGAGGTGGATCTAGGGGGGGGCAAATCTGTAAGTTTTGCAAGAAGCCTTACCCTGTTGTGTAAATCCCTCCTCTCCCTTGCTGCTGTAGCCAGTAAGCAATGCCAAGATGTTGCTGTTCCCTGTGAGGATTGGCTAGAACAGTGCAGGAGAGGAGTGTTTTCCACTGCAAGGTAAGGCTTCTTGCAAAACTTACAGATTTGCCCCCCCCCTTAGATCCGCCTCTGAATGGAGGCACTTTTCAAAGAACTACAGGAGGGCAAGTCTGCCTCACCTGCACAGCACTGATGCTTAAGAGCACTTAAGAGTACATGAGAGCAGGCCTGAGGAAAGAGGGGCAAAAGCCCCAGGGTCCACAAATTCAGGAAAGGGTGGGTGGGTCCCAATTCGGCATCTTGCCCCAGGCCTAATGCCAGCTCTCAGTGGCCCTGCATAAGAGCACTTAGGAGTACATGAGAGACCAAATTCTTACTCTCCTTTCAGTTCCTAGCCCTCTCTAGTCTACATGGTGCCATCAATGTAATACACCTTGAAAATTAAAATTGTCCGGGTTTTTAGACCATTGGCCCATTCAAATCGTGCCATGATCTAAAAACCCAGACAGTTTTAATTTTAAGAATAGCTATACCAACCACGAAAGCCTCAAAATGAATGTATATACTGTAGCATTTTACAGAACCCCCCGACCACCCCGGGGGGGGGGAATTACCAGGTCCCTGCTCTCAAAGAGCTTATAGTCTAAGTGCACAGCGGGCAAGAGAAGAGTGGGAGAAGCCACGATGTGGGGAAATGGACCAAAGCTGAATTGTGTCATCCTCCTTCTTCCTCGAAAGAGCTGGAGATGTCGGAGCAAAGCGCCTAACAGCCGCTTCCTTTGGAGAGCAGAAATCCCGGCATCCCCCACCCACTCCCTCCTCCTCCCCCCCCCCCCCCCCCCGGTTTGCTACACAGCAAAAAAACTGCCTGGCTGCCTGTAGGAGATGAATATTTATGGAGGTTGAAAATAGCTCCGGCATTCGGTTTCCCCCTCACGTGCTGAGCCAGCAGGGATACTGCTAAATTGGATGTCAGCGTGGAGAAGGGATTCTGCTCAATCAGGCAGGGGAGAGAGCGAGCGAGCGAGAATCTCCCGAGCGAAATCTCCTTGAAAAGCCCTCCCTGCAATCGGTAGCATCCGGGCGTCCCTGGATCTTTGAACGGTGTAACCTCCCCCCACCCTCCATCAACCCCCTTCCTCCCCCCACAATCCTCCGCCCTTTTTCTCACTACTGAACAGTGGTCCAAATGCGCAGTCAACTCCCAAGACAAGCCAAAGATGCTGAATTCATTCATCCATCCATCCATTCAATGAATGAACGAAGGAAAGTGGGGGAGATCCTGTGCAATACTGTTTTCAGATAGGAACATTCCCCCATCCTGCCCCATCCGCGGGGCATTTTCTAGCCCTTTTCTCCAGGGCTGGGTCCGGGGTTCTCTGAAAACAAGAAAGACTGGATCTCTCCCCCCCCCCCCCCGTTTCTGAATCCAGACCGATGCTAGTCCAGGAGCCGCACCCCCCCCCCCGGCCGCCTAATCCCCATCGGGACCAATTTCATTTTCCATGCTATTCGATTGTGACTTATTGCACCCACCGTCTATTAGCAAGGAGGCGCACGGCACAGAAGGACCTGGGCAATGGCAGCCCAGTGGAGGAAGGGGCCAGAGTTAGGCCACAGCGTGTCCAAATTATGCATCCTGACCCCCGGCACCATGGCTGGGAGTGACCTCCGTCTGTGTCTCCAAAGCAGGGGGTTTGCGATCCGCCGCCAGTATAGCGCTGGCCAGACGGATGGCAGGTGCCCCCCTGAGCGTCTGCATCAATGACAAACGCACATCCGGAGTCACGATTCAGAAGCGTGGTCGCCTTGGCTCTCGGTGGTGAGTTCCCAGCTGCAACTCTTCTTCGGCATCTCGAAACAGACACATATAACAACCTGCTGGCAGCTCCCTGTCTTGAACGCTGCCAATTGCAGCTGTGAGGAAATCTCCACCAGAGGGATCCTCTCTGCACTGGGAGAGGATGACGTAACCTCGGACTCAGTACACGAGCAGGTTTCGCCTCCGCTTCACCCGGTGCCTCTGTGACAACAAATGGTAGGATGGGGTGCCACCTATTGGTTAAAACTGGAACAGCTCGCGAACGACTTAGCTGGGCTTCTGAGGCTGGGCTGGGAGCATCTGCTGCATGTGGGGAAGATATATGGAGAAGTGTGAGAAAAGGGAAATGTGCATCTCCAAATGCGCCAGGGAGATGCTGCGGCCCTGCACCATCTCCCATTCAAACTCTGTGCCTTTCCCACCAGGAAAACTGCTGTAAGCACAGAGTTGTAGGGCAAGCACAACCTGGCCTGACTTACTTGGGGCTGGAAGAACTTTTGTGATCTAATCGGCAAGACCAAAACGTTCACAGGAAATTCTCTTCTTATTCTCTAATAGTGATAACTTTTTAATGTGGAAGGACAGGAACTCCTGTTTCTTTATTACAGAGTTGATTAATGTAGAGTTGATTAATATATGTGTATTATATGTATATATAAAAGGTAAAGGTTTCCCCACAACCGAATGGTCTAGTCGTGACTGACTGTAGGGGGCGGTGCTCATCTCCGTTTCAAAGCCTGCAGAGCTGGCGTTTTGTCCAAGGGCAAGTTTCCATGGTCATGTGGCCGGCATGACTCTATGCCGTAGTGCACAGAACGCCGTTCCCTTCCCACCGAAGTGGTCCCTATTTATCTACTTGCATTTTATTTAGGTGCTTTTGAACTGCTAGGTTGGCAGGAGCTGGGACAAGCAACGGGAGCTCACTCTGTCGTGCAGTCTTGAACTCCCAACCTTCCGGCCGGAAAGCCCACCAGCAGTGGTTTAACCCGCTGCGCCACCACGTCCTTTGCGCCACCACGTCCCTTTGCGCCACCACGTCCCTTATGTCTACACACGAGTATGTACGATGTATATTAATATATGTCTACACACGAGTATGTGTAAAATATGTGTACATGTTAATATATGTGTTAATATACTGAACTGTATTAATGTATGTATATTACTAATATGTGCGTGTGTATTAATGTATAACATTAATATACAGGTATGTGTATATATAGACACCTATATATGTGTTTGCATAGAGTAAAAAGACAGTTCCTTGCCCCAAGGGGCTTACAATCTAGTTGTTGACACAAGGTCAACCCACAGAGGAGGAGGGATGGAGAAGGAGTAAACAGGAAGCGCATATGATGGGTTCTGTTGCACTTCCTTAGTTTAGGGAAGAGGATGAAGGTGTGGTGCCCAAGAAAATGACTATCATTATGATGACTATGTGCTGTCTCCAGGTGCAACAGAAGGTCACCTCTAAATACCAGCTGTAGGTGAGCAATGGTGGAAGATGGATGTCTTTTTCCCTTGCTTGGGAGATTCCCAGAAGCAGATGGTGGGCCACTGTGTGAATACTGCCCTAGATGGGCCTTTGGCCTGAGGCAGCAGGGCTTGTCTTATGTAAAAAAGAAGAGGTCACCCAAACGAGCGGCATGCACACAGGCATGTGCGCACATCGTACACACAGAGAGAATGCACTACTCACCATGCTGCTACAAAACTTGACCTTGACAATTCAATGGCTTGAGCCTTGATAATGACATGATTATGTAAGTCCTTTTCTGTAGGCATCCATTCTGTACATCCATACCTCATCCATACCTTGCCAGACAAAAGGGTGATGAGAGTATCTTCCCTCTGGTCAAGGGCATAGCTAAAGAAGTGCAGGGGAGTGCAATTGCACTGGGTAACAAGGTAATTTAATGCAGAACGCAATGAAACAAACTGGAGTGCAATATCTTTATTAAAAGCTATGGCCAAAAAACCAGAAAACAAAAATACAACTATCATGTAAAAATTGTTGTTTTTAGGAATAATACTGTCATGTTATATATCATTTGATGTGGAATGCAATGAAACAGATTGGAGTGTAATATCTTCATTCTATCATAAGTTATGGCCAAAAACCCCTAAATATAACTATGACATCACTTCATGATGTGACATCACTTTGGGACACCATTTTGCCCTCTGCACTGGGCTATACTTTCATTAGCTGTGCCAATGCCTCTGGTGAAAGGCGAAAGGCTGTAATCCTATGCACCCTTACTTGGGAGTAAGTTCCGTTCAAGTCAGTGGGACACTTCCTTCCAAATAAATAATTGCAGCGTGATTTTTTTAAAGACCTGCAAGTGATGTCACACTAAACTATATTATGTACATTCAGAAGTTAGTGTTTCTGCATTCTCAGAAACATTGGGGCCAGCCTGCCCAAGCAAACACCACCAAAAGGACAGAAGCTAATCAGCTATGCTCCTCCTTGGTAAGAGAGATGGCAAAGCATCAAGATTCCAGAGTAAATTCAGCCATTTGTCCAGGCAGCTCACAAGATCAGATCCTGGGGATACAGATTGCGTGGATCCTTCCATGCAGGTGGACTGGTGCGGAGGGCTGGCATACATTTGCTTCAACACCTAACCTGCACTCCACTGAACCACATATATAATGTGCCTGCTTAATACCCCCTGCACAAGATTTAGCCGAGAGGGTTAATGCCTCCGTTTGCCCGAAGAACAGCTGAAGATCTCAAGGTCGTGAGCTCGGGACTGCCGGAAGTCTCTGTGAGTGGCAGACCTTGCAAACTGTGGCTGATTAAAGCTGAGTTTCAGCTGCCTCGTGGGAGGAGTGTGCTGAAGACAGCTGCGTCTCTGGTGGCAGCAGGGAAGCATCAGCCAGCAAAAGACAGACGGGTGGCTAAAGAAAGTGGGCTAAATCCAGAAAGAAAGATCTGTATGTGTGTAGTTCTTGAAAGATAGAACATGTCTGTAAATTGTAAAAACCTTCGGGTTTATGAATAAAAGTCTGCCCATGTAAACCGCCTTGAGTTTCAGTCACTAGAGAAATCTAGTGATCTTAAGAAAGGCGGTATATAAATACATTTATTATTATTATTATTATTATTATTATTATTATTATTATTATTTCAATAACTTCAATAATGGCCCAATCCTATCCCCCACCGGTCCATAGCATGTGGTGCCATTGATGGAGTTTATGCTGCATGCTGGGGGGGGGGGGAGGTGGCCAGGGGAAATAAGTAAAACTCCTTTTTACTTGCATCCTTATAGGGTGAGGAGATAGATAGAATGCAGACTTGCCTATATCCCCTTGTAAAGAAATGGCAGCTTTCAAAACCCTTCCAAGTTGAGCTGCACCTGCTAAAATTTCCTCCATTTAGGTTTAACTGGGGAGGATTGTTTTAATCAAAACAAATGAAAAGATTTATTGGGAATTAAACTGGGACATGAGAAAAACAGAACAAACAGTCAACATTGATACTCAAGATCAAGAGGCAAAATTCAAAATAAAGTAAAAAGAGAGTCTCACTAAAGCTGTCCGTTTCCATTTGCAAACAGCCCCCTACTGGCAGCAGAGATAAAGATCTTCTTAGGAATGGATTCTGTCTGAGATGGGCAGCATCACAGCTTGGCTGGCATCTCTGAGCTCTCAATGCACATCTTACAATGCATGCTCCTTTTATCCCATTTTGGGGAGACTAGCCCCCAGGTCTGATAGGCTGGTATGAAATTAAGGAACATTCCAATGTCCCCCTTCCCAAGTCAGGTGATCAGACTGGTCCAATGGCTAGGTTTGAGCCAAACCCAGCAGGGAGACTGGTCAGAAAGGTGTTGTAAAACCAGACAGTCATGCGACTTCAATATGCATTTGAGAAGGGACTGCTATATTGTCATGTGCGACGCAGAGCTCTGGAGAGAATGGAGGTTGTGGCAGGCCCAGTGCTGCTGTTCAGAGTAAAAAGGAAGGTTTCGTCAACAGGAGGCAGGAGAAGGAGGGCGAAAGGCCATCACTTCTAGCTCTTGCCAAGGGTTAAGAGATGACACTGAGGGTGCAATCCTAACCTGGAGTTAGGCCAGCAAAATCTGGCTGACACAAGGGCCATTGTAAAGCATCTTTGGACCACTCTCCGAATCAGGGAGGATGGCGCATGTCTGTGTTGTGGCCTCTCTGACCCCAAGAGTGGTACAAACATACTTTACGGTGTCCCTTGTGCCGGAAAACTTTGCTGGCCTACCTCCAAGTTAGGATTGCGCCCAGTGGTGTCATCTAAATGATTTAATAACAGGTACTCACTTTTGATTGGCACGTGTCGGGACCCGCCCACCGGAAGTGACGTCATAAGCCGGAAGTGATGTCGTGGCAGGAAGGGACATGAAAAAAGCCCTTTTTGAGGCCTCAGACGATTTTAAACTGACCCAACAGTTGCAACAGTATTCCACAGCACCCCCAGAACATGTTAAGGAGGCCTGGCATCATGTTAAAGTGACCCAAAAGTCCCAAAACCCCAGAGCAGCTCATTTTTCAGTGGCAAGGCAAGGCAAGGCTCCGCTTGCTGCCTGCCTGCCTGGCTCTGAGAACATGCAGGCAACTCAAACATGCAGGAAATTCAAACGTTGCAGGGGCGGAGTTGACGAGTGGGCGGGCGAATGGGCGGGGCCAGCCATAATCCTAGAAACCGGTACTCGCGTACCCCCACGTACCCCCTGCATGACATCACTGATTGCGCCCTGAAGCAACTCTGTGGCAAGGAAAGCTGCTCTGACCTCCGAGTTATCCTAACCCAAAGCTCTGATAAGGGTTGGGCCTTATCATCCCAAGCTTTTCCTCTGTTCCTCTGAGTTCAGGTATTGAACTCACTGCAGGCACCAATCCTTACAAAAGTCTCAGCCCCTGAGCAGAACGCACAGGGAAGCTTTCTGGGGTAGCAAGTCATGTTTTGCTTTATTTTATTCACGAAATTGTACGGCCAGGTCAACATGAACTCCGCACAACTCCACACAACCCAGCTGGTGTTCTGCCAATCTGGGCTCGCCAAGTGGCACTTATTTCATGCAATCGCAAGTGTGGATATTTAATTACTGACGTTTAGCAAGATGGGAGAAATGCAGAGGTCGGACTTGGGAGCTAACGAGCACCTAAGTCGCAAATGACTGGCTGCAGTTTAATCTTCTGGGTGCTGGAATGCGATCCTGATTACAGACACACCTGTGTCTTACAAACATGCCTGAGCAACAAGTAATCCATGATTCCAAGCCCTTTCCAAATCCCTATGCAGGTGAATCCTAAACTTACCACCAGTGTAGTTTAAACAAACGGAACCACATCCCCTTCTTGCCAGCATGTCATTGTTGTGCCCTAAACTCATACAATCCTGGATCTCACCAGACATAGCACTGGATAAGGATAGAATGGGTGGGAGGGATTTCATGTGGGGGGAGAGGGAGATGGGAGAGAGCCCTGAATCCAGTGGTGTTATCTAAATGATTTAATAACAGGTACTCACTTTTGATTGGCACGTGTCGGGACCCGCCCACCGGAAGTGACGTCATAAGCCGGAAGTGATGTCGTGGCAGGAAGGGACATGAAAAAAAGCCCTTTTTGAGGCCTCAGACGATTTTAAACTGACCCAACAGTTGCAACAGTATTCCACAGCACCCCCAGAACATGTTAAGGAGGCCTGGCATCATGTTAAAGTGACCCAACAGTTCCAAAAGTATTCGAGAGCAGCTCATTTTTCAGTGGCAAGGCAAGGCTCCGCTTGCTGCCTGCCTGCCTCTGAGAACGTGCAGGCAACTCAAACGTGCAGGAAATTCAAATGTTGCAGGGGCGGAGTCAACGAGTGGGCGGAGCCAGCCGTAATCCTAGAAACCGGTACTCGCGTACCCCCGCGTACCCCCTGCATGACATCACTGCCTGAATCCTTCCTCCATTTGAAAGGGCCCAGTTCGACTGCTGATGCAGCTGCAGTGCAGCCCTGGGATAAGGGAGCAAACATTCCCTTAGCTGGAGGAAGCCTCCATGACTGCTCCCCCCCAACTCAGGTTGCAGCACAGGCCCCATTGGCATAGCTGCATCAACACTGGAAAGTCTGACAGGATTGGGTCCTGAGTCTCTCCCCAACTGCTTTGGTCCTGGCTTGGCACTGAGGGCCTATGAAGTTGACCAATGCATCACTGGCCCATCCAGTTCAGAGTTGTTGACCATGGCTGCTGCTGCTGGTGGTGGTTTGGGACAGGGGTCTTTTCCAACACCATCATGAAATGCCAGGGGTTGAACTAGGAGCCTTCTGTATGCAAAGCCCCACTGAGCTCCAGCTCCAATGCCCACCCCAGAAAGACGCCATTAGGAAAAAAAATGGCTGACTTGAGAAGGCTTCTGAGAAGTGTGAGGGAAAGTATTTTGCCCTATCCTATCCCTACCCCTTCTCTGGCTGAAATCGCCACCCTGCCCACTTTATGCTATTTTGGCACAACTCACTTTGTAACACCGGAGGTGCACCACTGCTTAGGCCCTCTGCCTCAGGAGTTCTCATGAAGACAGAAGCACCCCCACCCCTGTGCGCTTAGGGAACCCTTTCCTGTCAGCAGACCTGGGCTTTTAAGTCCGGATGAGTTCCAGGCCATCAGGCACTTGTCCATTCTGACCTGGGCGGAATCTGGCGGAAGGTAGCCACACTCTGGCTCAGCAAGGCAAGAGGAATGAAATGTCAGACAGCAGCTGGGAGGATGGCAGGGGGGCTCTCCTTGTTCCTGGGAACCCCCCAGGAATCTTCAGCTGCTCTTCTCTCAAACACAGTGGGCTGGGTATTCTCTGTGCATGAATCCCAGCAAATGGGAGGAGCCTCTGAGGCTTGACACAGCATGAAGAGCTGAAAAGAAATTCTCAGCTGGAACTGCATCCTCTTCAGGAATGAGAATGTGGTGCGAAGGGGAAAGATTTGTTCAGTCGGGCCTGAAGAGCAAAAGCCAAGACAAACATCACAGAGAGTAAATTGTTCTTTAGCAGCACCGGTAGTTCACTGAAAGTGACCCTTCTTGGGTTCCATAGGCCTACAGCTACACAGGTTCTGTGATTTCTATCATGCAAAATACATTTTGGGATGCCTTGAAAGATTAGGGGAGACAGATGGTCAGCACTAGGCTTGCTCCCTACCAGCAAACAAACAAACAAAAACAAAAATCCCTGTGCAGTTTGATTTGCAAAAAGTAACTCGTGAGATGTACAAAGCTAAATTTAAATAGCCATCATCATACATGAATGACAGCAGATTTAACAGTTGCTGTTGAGTGGGTGGGGGCAAGGGCTGGGAAGAAAAAGGTTGACAGCTGTATTTTGGCACAAGCTCTCCCCGAGAATGAGCAATTTGGAAAAAATTACTGAATATTATTGTTATTTTAAAAATATCTTCCCTGTCCACCTCCCTCCCAACATATCACTCATTAACAAGGTTAAATTTACAAAAATACAGTAAAAACAAGAGCAACAAACTAACAAAAAATATAAGGAGATTTTGAGTGAGTTCAGGAGTTCAAGTGAGTTCAGGAAATGTTTGTTTAAATAGCTAGCTCTTCCGCTTCTGGCAGAACACCAGCTAAGAAGGAGACAGGCGCATATTATCATATTATTATCATATTATTATCATTATTATTATTATTATATTATCAGCCATTATCATGCCATTGTACAAATCAATGGTAAGGGCACACCTGGAATATTGTGTACAGTTCTGGTCGCCGCACCTCAAAAAGGACATAGTGGAGCTGGAAAAGGTGCAGAAGAGAGCAACAAAAATGATTACGGGGCTGGGGCACCTCCCTTGTGAAGAAAGACTGCAGTGTTTGGGGCTCTTCAGCCTAGAAAAAAGGCGCCTGAGGGAGAACATGATTGAGACATACAAAATTATGCACAGAAGGGATAGAGTCAATAAAGGGATGTTCTTTTCCTTCTCTCAAAACACCAGAACCAGGGGGCATCCGCTAAAACTGAGGGTTGGGAGAGTTAAAACAGATAAAAGGAAGTACTTTTTTTACTCAGCGGGTAGTTAATCTGTGGAACTCTTTGCCACAGGAGGTGGTGATGACACCTGGCCTAGATACCTTTAAGAGGGGATTGGATAGATTTCTGGAAGAGAAGTCCATCGTAGGCTATAGCAGTAGGCTACTTCAGAGTACTGGGTGCAAGGGAGTGGCAACAGGATCCAAGCATCTTGTTGTCTCATGCCTCTCTGGGGCACCTGGTGGGCCGCTGTGAGATGCAGGAAGCTGGACTAGATGGGCCTTTGGCCTGATCCAGCAGGGCTCTTCTTATGTCCTTATACTAAAGGACAGAGATTCTCCAGGGCCGGGGGCTGCCACCAGGAAGGTTCTCTTGCACATCACTGCTAACCAAACCTCAGAGGGCAGCAGGATGTGCAAAGAGCCTCCCTAAATGCATAGGGAATTTAGGAATTGTTCTTCCACACGTCAAGCGTATCATTTTGTTTGTTGATTATAGAGCAAGAGGATACATGTTGGTGGCTAGGCTCCTCTGTAGCTGCAGGGCAATTTCATGCTCTGATGTAAAAGGCTGTCAGCGTAATCCTATTGAAATCCGCCCCCACCCCACACCAATGCAATAGAGCCAGCACAGCTTGTGCTATCTCCTCTGGAGGAATTTATCAGTCTGGAAGTCTCCTGGAGGTAAGGGGACATTTGTCCCCTTGCCCCAGCTGCAGCAATGGGTCTACTCAGATCTGCGCCTGCTAGATTGCTGGCACAAGTTTGTGTGGATCCGTGATGGCGGATCAGGCTGGGGAAGAGGGATAGATATAAGTGCACCAGTGCCACCAATCCCATCCTCTTCTTGGTCCCGATTCACCCCATCCCACGCTGCCTTTCCCATGCCCCTCCACCACCCAGCACCGAACGTATGGTGTTCAGTGCACAGTGTCCTGCACTGATGCCAATGGAATGGCACAATCCTTCCCACTTCTGCTACTCCTATGCTGTCGCAACGTAGTTTATACAGCATGCTTGTGACAGTCTGTCCCAGGGGAGCACTCACTCTGTCAGCCATAGGATTGTGCCATAAGGGTGCAATCCTAGACTGATGAAACATCAGTCTGAGCAGCATATGATATTGTGTATGTTCTTGGACATCGACATGCTGTGTTGATATAGCAACAGTTCCACCCCTATTGCTCCAGTTCTGCAAACAAGACATGCCACACAGACCTGCGCAATGATGCCCTGATGTGCAACTATGCAACACCCATGCAACTATGGCCAGATCAAAACTCTAAATGGGATAGAGACATGGGAGGGATGAAAGCAGTGGTGTCATCCAAATGATTTAGGAACAGGCACTCACTTTTGATTGGCACTTGTCGGGGTCCACCCGGAAGTGCTGGGTCATAAGCCGGAAGTGACGTCATAAGCCGGAAGTGATGTTGTGGCAGGAAGAACGGGGCCGGCCGGCAAGGAGCAGGAGGAGGGGGAACGGGCGCCCACCGGGCCGCGCGACCATGTGGGTGCCCAACCGAGTGCTGGGCCGGCCGGCAAGGAGCAGGAGGGGGAACGGGCGACCAAAAAAAGACCGCGTGGGGGCTGGGGCTGGGGGGAGGCTGCAGGAGGAACCGGGACGCTGGATCTGCGCAGCTGGAGGGAGCGGGAGCCCCAGGCAGCCTACCTTCTCATGCTTGCTGCCTTATTCCTGGGTCTCCCTCGCTGCTGCTGCTGCCACCTCCGGTCCTCTTGCTCTGCTGCCGCCGCTGCTGCCGCCACCACCATGCTGCCTGCCTGCCTGCCTCCTCACAGAAAGTGCAGGCAATGGCTGCGGGCGTGCAGTACGCATGCGCAGCTGCTGAGCCAACCAGCCGACAGGGCCATCTTCGAGTGGGGCCAGCTCAACTTCTAGGAACGCAGTGATGCATAGTGGGTGCATGACATCACTGGATGAAAGCAAAACAAGGAGAAGTTGAAATATACCATATCCTAAATCCCCTTCAGATGACACAGTTGTGTGCCATCCCCCCCCCCGACTCCAAGAGTGGCCCAAACGCGTTTTACAGTGGCTCTTGTGCCAGCCAAACTTTGCTGGCCTAACTGTGCCAGCCTAAGTCCAGCACAGTTAGGATGGTGCCCTCAGCATCCCAATATATTCAGAAGTCCTAATATATCCAATGGAATATATCCTAATATATCCAATGGAACAGTGCAAGTGAGCAGGAAATTCAGGGCCAACCTGAATCTTGGCCATGAGGCCCATGAAAGCGGATGCCTCAGGGAGCAGATTGCTGAGGGTGCCCATCTCTGCCTGCTTAGTTGCCTCTGTTGCTCCTCCTTCACGGACTGGAAGAGGGGCCAGAGAGGAAATGTGGAGGGGAGGGGTGTGATGGGCTAGAACCTTGGAGAGTGGGAGGAGCAGAGGCTGGTACATCATCAGGGAAGAAGGGCATGCCACTTCAGGCATCTGGAGGTCTCAACTTCTTAGGGCCCAATCCAGTGGTGTCATCTAAATGACTTAAGAACAGGTACTCACTTTTGATTGGCACGTGTCGGGACCCGCCCACCGGAAGTGATGTCATAAGCCAGAAGTGATGTTGTGGCAGGAAGTGACATGAAAAAAGCCCTTTTTGAGGCCTCAGATGATTTTAAACTGACCCAACAGTTGCAACAGTATTCCACAGCACCCCCAGAACATGTGAAGGAGGCCTGGCATCATGTTAAAACCCCAGAGCAACTCATTTTTCAGTGGCAAGGAAAGGAAAGGCTCCGCTCTGAGAACATGCAGGCAACTCAAACATGCAGGAAATTCAAATGTTGCAGAGGGCGGAGTCGACGAGTGGGCGGGCGAATGGGCGGGGCCAGCTGTAATCCTAGAAACCGGTACTCGCGTACCCCCGCGTACCCCCTGCATGACATCACTGGCCCAATCCTATTTAACTTTCCAGTGCTAATGCAACCATGCCTGCATGGCATGTGCTGCATCCTGCGGCGGTCCTGCAGCATCCTGCAGAGGCACTCATGGAGGCCTCTTCATGATAAGAGAATGTGGCTTCCAGATACCTTATTAGCATCCTCCATTAACTTTAATTGGCTAATTTTTAATCATTTAATAATTATTGGTAATTATTTAGTAATTATTAAACTTGGCTAATTACAAATTTGGCTGCGTAATTGGCTATTTACTCAGAAAGTTTAAGCAATAGCTTGAACCAGCCGTGCTGTTATCGTTTATTTTGTTTTGTTGCTATCTTGCAAGTGGCTTCTTGTTTGTATGTATTTGTTTCTGTTTGATGTTTATTGTGTGTGCCAATAAAGATTTTGAGTTGAATTGAATTGATAAGGGGATGTTTGTTCCCTTACCTCAGGGCTGCATTGTAGCTACATCAGTGCTGGAAAGTTGGTTAGGACTGGCCCTAACCAACAGAAAAGGTCTTTTCTCTGAGTTGGTAAACTTGTGTCTGGGCTGTAGCTTTGAGGCTGCGGGTGTGGTGAAGTTGACATGACTAAATGCTCCTCCATACAAAAGCACCAGCTAAAACCCATCCTGAACACAGAAAACTCATATGTCCAGGGCAAAGGTAGCCTAAAATCCCTCTCCTCCCTAAAATCTGGCTTTTTCATGTGGAGAAAATGTTTCTATGCAGAAAGGATCATTGGATCAGGTGAGCCCTCACCTGCAGTCTGAAATTGTGCTGCCCGGACACAGCTTTACCACCGCAGCGAGAACAAGCTCATAGGCATAAAGAAGTATCACATATCTCGGAGGAGCAGGAGACAAACGCAGTTCGACCCGCATGTTGTCCTGCCGCTAAAAGATTGCGCAGGAAATTTGGGACATGTGGGAGTCCTAGCCGCCCCCTTGAGAACTACATTTCCCAACATCCCTCACCGGCTATTGGTGATGATGTATTGGGGAGAGAGGCGTTGCAAAAAGGAGCTTGCTGTGTTGTCCGAGGCTGGGAGAGGAGTCTAACCTGTGGGGGGTCTCCCGAAGCTGAGAACGACTCTCTGCCCGTCCAGGCATCCGGATCAAGGAGGCAGGGAGGAAAGTTGAATTGCTGCCTGCGTTGCAAGGTAAATGAGACGCATGGGGGGCGGGGCTCAGGCTGCCGCTGGTTGAAAGCTAGCGAAAAAAAATGAACAAAACACAGCTGGAGGACTATTGTGTTGTGTACCGATCGCTTTGGGACAGGAGAGGCCGGGCAAGGGCACAAGAAGGGGAGGTTTGAAAACTGGGGCTTGGGTGGAGGAGAAAGCACTTTGGACGAAGGGGGAGCCCCGCGTCGCTGCTCCGGAGAAGGGGTGCCTGGACGAAGAACAGCTGCTGGGGAAAGAGGTACAGTACGTGTGTTTACGAGAGAGACGGAGCACTTGTGAATGCCTGAAGTGGCACAAAAGTGATGTTCAGGGAAACCGATGGGCGATTGGAAGTTTAGGCAGGAGGGTAGAGTTTGAGAAGTTGAGTCTGCCTCTGTTTGCTAACCCTGGGGCTGTTGGGGCCAGTAGATCAGAGAACGGTCTGGCTGAAATGTTGTGGCCTGGGGCAGAGATCTTTGTAAAAGTTGCGCTGCTCTCCACCAGCTTGGCTCTGTGCGTCAGGGGCCATGACTTAATTTAGAGCTAGGAAATTGTGACTCATTTTTCCATAAAATTCTAACCTTGAGTCTTGTCACTCTAGTCAGGCAGTGTATCCCTCTGACTGATTGAGGCCTGGAGGAGAGCCAGAAAAGGCAGAACAAAATATTGAGAAACCAGAAAAACAAAAATAAAAAAAGGCATGAGGGATTGGGATTGAAAAAGTGTTGTAGTTACGTGTCTGAAAAGAAACAAAGTTTCACTTTTTGAAGGTGCCATTCATCCATCTTTGAGTGGGAAGATGGGGCATTCCATGTTTATTATAATAATGATTTTCTCTGTTTTTAAAAAATTGTATAATAAGCCAGTTAATAAAACAGCAGTCAATAAGAACGTACATTTTTACCCAGCAGGTGATTAATCTGTGGAACTCCTTGCCACAGGAGGTGGTGAAGGCATCTGGTCTAGGTGCCTTTAAAAGGGGATTGGGCAGAGTTCTGGAGGAAATGTCCATCGTGGGCTGTAGGCCATGATGGGCTGTGAAACCTCTGTACTTTAGTAGTAGGCTACTTCAGAATGCCAGGCACAAAGGAGTAGCAATTGAATGCAGGCGTCTTGTTGTTTCGTGTGCTCCCTGAGGCATCTGGTGGGCCACTGTGAAATACAGGAAGCTGCACTAGATGGGCCTTTGGCCTGATCCAGCAGGGCTGCTCTTGTGTTCTTAACATAAATCAGAAAAAACACAAAAAACATAGTGTGGTTAGATAGAAGAAGCTGTTGGAAGGGGAGAGCACACCTGTAGTCAGCAGTGATGGATGTGGTCTTTCCAACTGCAAAAGGGGAGTTCCACAGGGTAGGTGCCACAACAGAGAATATTATATGTGCTCTATATGAGCCTCAAAAGGTAAGGGGACACTTAAAAGAACCGTGTTGGGTCCCCTACACTAGAAGATTGACTATCTTAAATACTGAAAGTTTGCGATGGCAAGAATTGGCATATTGGGTGGAGTGCGCGTGTGACTTCTTTGAACCACCCACAATCCTTTTATGTGGGATGGGAAGCAAGGGACCAAATTGCCCCAGCATTGCTCCCTATGACCTTTATTGCAGCGTATATCTCTATATCTATGAATATATAGCATGGTCAGAATGTTGTACTGGTTCTGGAGTTCGATTAAGATCTGAAAGTAATATGGTAAGGACACTAGCTAAAGCTTCATCTCAAGCGGTAATTAGTTTCTTCCATAACAAGGGAGGCTCCTACATCCCCGCAGCACTGAAGGTCTTCAATATGAAATGCTCCCCTCAAATCTTATATGGGGTGCCGCTTTGGATAAATTCTTTTAATTATTCATTAGAGCAGATCCAAGCATCATTTTTGAGAAGAATTCTAGGCATGCCTAGCTGTGTAGCCTATGAGGTGCTGTGCATTGAAATGGGTCAAATCCAGCTGGAGACATTAGCCTGGATTAGAGCAGCCAAATATTGGCTCAAAGTTTTTTATAACAAGGACGATAACAACTTATTATACCACCTTCTTCGTGATCCGTATTTTGTAGACAACTTTTGGGTTGCAAAAATTAAGCAAATTGGAGTAGAACCTGATTTAATTGGCTCCCTATCCCGGGATGAAGCGTTCAGATTAATTAAAGGGAGACTCTTGGATACCCATGCTATGAACATCTTAAGTGCAGCCAACAGAACTTGCTCCCCATTACACTATCAATTACCGATCATTGTAGGGAAAACGCCTGTTTATTTATATATTTTGGAGTGCCCTAAAATTAGAAGAGCTTTTACCTTGGCTCGTTGCAATGCTATTCCATCTGCAGTTCTATGGGGTAGGTTTAGTGGTATTCCCCTCCAAGACAGACTTTGCCCGTGCCCCATGGGTGTCGTTGAATCAACTGAGCATCTTCTTTTTCATTGCCCCATCCACATTGAGGCTAGAGAGAAATTTTTGACTCATCTTCAGCAATTAAATCCCTCACTAGTGGGTCATGAATATTTGAAGTATCTTCTAGCTTCAACTGATTCTTTCATAATTAGCCAACTAGCTATGTTTATTTTTCATGTTGTGGTCTCCAATTCTAAGCGTGCCTCAAATGTCTGAATTCTGTGTTTTGATGTCTATTTGTATTTATATTTTATTTGTAATTAGGGTTTATATGCCAATAAAGGTTTTTGATTTGATTTGATCTGAAAGTTCCAGGTTCAAGTCCCCGCTCAGCCATAAAGTTTCCTGTGTGATCTTGGGCCAGGCATTATCTCTCCTCTACTTCCCAACCTTACAGGGTTGGTAGGATAAAAGTAGAAAAGGAACCATGCACACCACCCTGAACTCTGGGGAAGAAGGGTGGTATAAAAATGTGAAAAAATAAGCAAATAATTATCCCCCCTCAATTTGGTTTCAAAGTTGCGCACTTGAGGGGATGGCTGCGAACATGGCCAAATCCCCTTTACCCTTGATGTTATGTGCTGATGCTCCTTGTGGAAGAACTTCCTACAATGTTGCAGAAGAAAATTAAACGTTGTCCCTATCCAGAGTCAACTGGTGGCTTCTTTCCCATAATGCTTTTATGAAAGACTCTATAGACTAGCCCTGAAAAAGGTTAAGAGGATCAGGCTTGGGGGGGGGAGGCGAAGGGGGGGATGCTGTCCAAAATGGATTGGAATCTATATCTGAAACACAATATAGGAGGGAAGCTGGAGGCCAGCCATGCAATTCATATGCAAAATGTTTAACCCCAAAGCCCTCAGCGATAAAGTGGGGTGGGGAGTGGCATTAGTGAAGCTGCAGGGGAGCTTGGCTGCAAATTCATGCCTGCTTAGTTGGATTTTCTGTTCAAAGCAAAGTGAAACAAAAGATAGCTATATAAGGCAGAAATCTTGTTTATGAAACTCCAGCAGAGTTCCCAGAATGAGTGATTGGTTGCAGTCACCCTCGCCATGCCTGCTTCGACCATTCCTCAGCTGGAAGGCTGCATGAAGTCTTCCAACCACAGGACTCATTTAAAGTGAAGTGGAGGCTGGATTTGAGCAAACCTTCCCCCCCCCTCCCAGCCCCTGCTGCAATGAATGGCTACTTTTGCAATCATTTTGGCTGAATCTATCATATGTAGCAGAATGAAGTGGGGGGAATGGCTGTAGCACGTCAGGCTCTAGTGAAAAATTGAGCTTTTGTTCCCCATGGGGGAAAAAAACTCTCTACAGCTAGATCACCAGTAAGGTTTGGTCTGGGCTAGACCCTTTCTTCCTAGTGTGCTAGTTTTTACTTTAGAAAGGGTTTAAAAAAAAAACCCATCTTGGTGGAGCATTCAGAAATGGTATCCTCTGCCAGCATATCAAAGTGATAATACACTGTATAGCTTCGAAGTTATTCTACCTCTTTCTGCTGCATGCACTGATCAAGGGGTAACTTGGATTAAACCCAGAAGGTGGGTTTAACCTTGCAGCCGCTGTTTGGACAATAGCTTGGGCAATAGTGGGGAGTCCAACTGGAGAGGAGGACATTTTTTGACGGCATGTCTAACAAGTGATAGCTGAAGAGTCCATTGCTTGATGGATTCTTTAAGGCAATCCAAGTCTATTCCTAGCTAGAGACTTGTAGGGAACAGACTTTTTTGTCTGAAGTCAGTCCCACTTGCTTCCCAGCACTTGGCAATGGATTTCTCTCCGAACAAGGTCCATCATTATATTGGTTAGAATTTCTGCATAGCTAGCTTGAAGGGTTTGGAGGAGAGAAAAAAAGAAGAAAGGGGTTTTTTTTTTTTGGAAATCAAGATGTAAAAGAATTCATTGAAAAGGGGGAACCGCCCTCTGAATTTTGAAAAGTAAATAATTTCCAGCGGCGGGGGGTAGGTGGGGATCCTTGTTGCACTATGCCCCATCCTCTGACTTATTAGTACCATCAGGTTAATAAAATGTTTCTGTTTCTCCAGACATTTGGGATACTCTCCTACAACCTAGTTAGATAACCGGAGTTGTAGTGTAAAAAGGTTATTTAGAAAGGGCCAAGTCCAAAGAAAGTTGCCATGAACACAGATGATGCCTTAGTTATAGAACTGAAGATCAACAAAATTAAGAAGAGACTTTGAATGTCCTGTGGAACATTCTGTAAGGAGATCCTGTGTCTAAGCCATTTGAACTTCTGTGAACTTCAAAGTAGTTTTCTGTTGAGTTTGCTCCACCAGTTTGCTGCAGTACAACTAACAGCCCAATCCTAAACTGTGCTGCCATAGCAAGGCCACATTGCCTGCACTGTATCCAATGCACCTTAAGAGCAGGATGGATGTCTCCTCAGAGTAAGGCAATTTATTTTCCCTTACTCCTTGTAAAGCCCCAGCAGTCTCTATGGGACTTCTTGCATCCATGCCAGCCATACAGCTTGTGCAAATCTGGGAAACCTGGAATTGGGCTGCCCAGCCCGGGAAGGCTTGAATAAGGTGTGTGCCACCACTATTGATGCCACCCTCCTCCCGGACCCAATTCTCCCCTAGTTCCCCCCTCCCCCACCTAATAACTCTCCCTAGCCACTTCCAATCTACCCTCCCCATGCCCCTGTGCTGGCAGGCACAACTGTACCCACTCCAGCTGGCGCTGGGCTGGGATGTGGTGCTGGCAGGTTGACGTATGCCTTTGTGCCAGTGCTGTTGGCTCCCGAGTTGTCACAAACATGCTTTACAGCACACTTGCAATGCTCTGAGCCAGCACAGGGAGTGCTGCACAGGCTCATTAGGTCATTAGGATTGCACTATAAGTCACACATGACTTTGCATCCGTTGTGACTGGGCAGAAGCAGTGGCAGAACTGGGGCTTGCACTGGCTCTTCAGGATCTGACTTGCACTGTGCAGTGTGATTTACAGACTGGCTCTTCAGGATCTCTCCGAGTCTTGCAACTTGAAGTCCTTCAATTAGAGGTTGAACGAGAGACTTTCTGCAGGTAGCACCCTGCTATTTAGCTAAGTGTGAACAATGGCTCAGTCCAGGCTCTTGAATTAGACGTCTTAGCCACACACTGGCAAAGAGAGCTTGCAACTCGATTTAGAGCAGTGGTTCCCAACCTGGGGGTCGGGACTCCCAAGGGGGTCACAAAACTCATTTTCAGAGGGTCGCAAAGCGCTTAAAATAGCTGGGCACCACTATCTTGGAAGCTTCATTTTGTCTAGGGAAGAGGCTTCCCCATTAAACTGCCATTGCTTGTGGCTGCGAGAGTAATTAGCCTTGCTATAGGCTCGTCTTGGTGTGTGAATATGCAAGAGATGGTCTTCCCGGGTCTCTTTCTGAGCGGGCATGTCACGCCTTCCATGTGCATGTCTAGGTGAGCCTCGGCACATAGGAAAGAGGAACGTAAATACTCTGAATACTATCTAAACTTTGGCTTTACCACCTTGATCAGCCATGGCATATATAGAAGCTACAATGTGTTCTGTGCAATACTGTTCTCATCAGTAAATCAGTCACTGAATTCAAAACTCAAGCGTCACTTAGATACAAAGCATTCAGAACACTCTAAAAAGGATGTGGAGTTCTTTCAACTTTCAAAAAGTGTGATTTGTTAAAAACAATCATTGACATCATTTCTGGCCCAGACAGGTGGTCGTACCTAAAAAAGGGGGTCCTTGTGCAAAAAAGATTGGGAACCACTGATTTAGAGTGATATTTACTAGTGTACTTACAAAAAAACCCCACTTTTCTTTTTTTAAAGCAACAACCCATATTGCGTGTATGTGTTTTATAAACATTCATGTTGCATCCTTTTCTATCCCACAAAGCGAGCTTAAAGGCAACTTGCGAGTCATTAACATTCCAGAGCAACAAGAAAATAAAATAGGATGCAACAGAGAATGCTAAAATAACAAATGAACTGGCTAAAATGAAATGGTGAAATAGGAACAGTGCTACAGAGCCAGGAAAAACACGCATCCGAACATTGATTGGTGAAAGGCTGGAGTAAATAAAAACTCCTGCCTCTGAAACACCAGCAAGGAAGGGTTAGACTCAACCTCCACTGGAAGGACATTCCAAAGGTATATCTATCCTGGTTGTTGTTTATGGGCATTCCCAAGGTGGCTGACACAATTCCAAACCAGTGACACTAAACCCATGCAAAATATTTTGCTCCCCTGCTAAAGCTATGGTATTGCCTACCTCAAACAAAAACTAGGAGCTGGAATGAAAGGCTTGCAGTCATTGGAATCATTGCTTGAAATGATTAGCCTAGCAAACAAAGACAACAGGTGAGATTTGAAAGTTTCAGTTTCTGGGTGAGTTAAGCTGCCCAATAGCTGTCCTTGGTTTCTCTTGTTGAAGCTCACCGGAACCAAGCTTATGCAACTTGACCCAAGTGAAACCAATGCATTTCTAGTGGGGACACAGGAACATTCCACCAATCTTTTTCTGGCTTGGGCGTGCTATTTAGGGAGGCCCAGGGGAGATCATTCCCATTGTATGTTTGCAACATGATGATGATGATGATGATGATGATAATTAATACATCGCTTTTTGATAAATGAATGCCCAAAGTGGCATATGTAGCAAACGATATTAGAACAGTGGTTCTCAAACTTTTTAGCATCAGGACCCTTTTTAGAATGACAATGCATCCAGGACCCACCAGAAGTGATGTCATGGCCGGAAGTGCCACTGATTATTTCTCAGCCATTTTCCTATAGAAGAGTAAATCAGAAAGAAAGAAAAGGCTATTTACAACCTTGACACAAGCAAAACACACAGCCCTTCCCCTGTCCACCATCCCCATATTTTCAATATGGCTGCTCTAGGTGCTTCAAGACCCACCTGAAATTGACTCGTAACCAGTGATGTCATTCAGGGGGAACGGACCAGAACGGGCGTTCCGGATCCTAACAGGCTCCGTGGCTGGTTCCGGGTTCCTGACAAGTGCCAATCAAAAGTGAGTTCCTGTTCCTAAATCATTTGAATGACACCACTGCTCGTAACCCACTGGTGGGTTCTGACTCACAGTTTGGGAGTCACTGTATGAGAAAGTGCCTTCTTCCCAAAGGGGCTCACAATCATCACACCAACAAACAACCCAACTAGAAGGGACAATAAGTCTGCTAAATTTAAGGGAGCTGCCTCTTTGCCCAGTTAGCAGGAGTTATCCCGCAGGAGCAGCTCTTTTTTTGGCCTGTTGACTGGTCCTAAACACAGTGTGATCACTAAACAGGCCTATGCAGCAGGCATGTATACCCAAGGAACAAATTGCTACGAGTTCCTATGCGTGTTTTTAAAGCTGCGATCCACAGGTCTGTTCTGTACCATTTCCACTGCTACTGAGGGCGCAATCCTAACCTGGAGTTAGGCCGGCATAAATCTCTTGTGCTGGCCCAGGAGTGTCACAAGCAAGCCATGAAGCACGTTAGCACCACTCTCAGAGTCAGGGAGGCCAGCAAACACCCTCCCTGACTCCGAGAGTGGTCCAGACTCGCTTTACAAAGCGTTTGCGACACTCCTGGGCCAGCACAAGAGACTTACGCTGGCCTAACTCCAGGTTAGGATTGCGCCCTAAGAGGCGTAGAAGGTAAACCTGCTTTTATTTCTTTTTTTCATTATATTTATTTTACAGTTTCATACAAACTTGCCTACCTCTGTGCAATGCAGGTGATACAAATATGTCTATACTGTATTTGAAACATTGCTTTGATTCAGTATCACTTGTCATCATTTTGTGCTTCAATACAAAGTTAATAAATTCCTTGTATCATCTGTCCTTGTAATTTCTGCTTAATGTAACATAAGACAAGAGCCTATTCATCAAATGTACTATTCTGGTGCCAACTTTTGTTTTTAAACTTGTTGGGCTCCGTTTGCTTTACCACTTTTTAAGGGGTTCAAAGACTTTTAAGAGCCAGCCTTTCTTGGATGGAATTACATTTCTTTTCCCATGCTCTGCATAACCAGCCATGCTGCTTTTATAAGTTTTGATACGGCCACTTCATTATCCTTTGCAACATAGGCCTGAAAAAAATTAGGCACAGGAAATGCTTGCAAGTCCCATGCAGTCTGGAATATATTCAGAAATGGACTGTTCTAAATCTTATAGAGCAGTGGTTCCCAAACTGTAAGTCCGTGACTCTCCAATGGGCCACAATTTCAGTTTTGGTGGTTTGTGAAACTGACAAGGCAGATTAGGCTATGTGCACCAAGGATTAAACAACCTGCTATTTGCAGGGAACACTGCTGCCCAATCACCAGTAAAACCACAGAGGCTTGAGCTGCTGGTAAAGGGAAACATTTTTTTAGGTGGGTTAAACCTAAATGTTTAGGTGGGTTAAACAGGGTTAAACATTTTTAACACTGATGCTGAAAAGTTTGGGACCCAAGCTTTTTTGTAGAGGCCTTTGCTTCTTAAATCAATTTGCTCTGTACTCCAGCTTGTGACATCTGAAATTGGGACACACACCCCGCAACCATTGTACAATGCTTTCTTGGGGGCCAAACTGTGTTCAATATGCATAGCCCCATTTTTTTTCCCTTCCCAGGGAGAAAAGCAGCTAGGGGTATGATTTGAAGTGGGAAAATAACCTGAGGTGTGAAGGTTAAGCACCACCAGTTTTTTTGCTCAGTTTTTTATTGGCTCCCCTAGCAACTTTTCATTGAAAAAACGTAATTTGAAGCACAGTTGTATGCAACTGTGCAATCGTGTGTTATTGGCCCATATTCTACCGATTTATGCAACTGCGAAAATGGTGCAATGATGATAATTCTGGTTTTAACATGAGAAATGCCAAATGGGGCAATAGCAACTTTTCCTAGGGCAATAGGAAAAAAAAAACACCACCACATATTACTAGCTAAATCTATTAATATGACACTGCACATACACCCTCCCTCTGCAAGGTGTAAATTTCAAGTGCCGTGGTTATTGGAGAGCTGGACAGGGCCCCAAATGCCACTTAACCTTCCTGAAAGGAAGAAGTGCTAGTTCACTAGTACCTCCCCTTTCCAGATTCAGTTTGCATCCCCTAAACAAAAGGTAGGGATGTGGAAGAAAAGTGCTTCAGACTAGAGGCAGGTCATGGTTTTCAAGCCAGGTGAAAAATTATATAATAGTGGCATCTGTTTTTCTCTGGTATAGATGCTTGTTTCTCTTTGCTGTGTTGTCACATCTGGTTAAACAGGTTTTGTGGCTTGTGTATAAAAACACAACCCTGTGGACAGAGGTGATAGCAGGATGTGTGTGTGCGCGCGCGCACTATGGTCAGCAGGGCCTCTGTCATAGCACTGTCGGCTTAATTGTAAAAATAAGTACCTGCTACAACTCTTGTTGTTTGGGTCCAGCAAAGTTGATGAATCAAAAGGTAAACAAGGGAAGAGGCTCCTACACCCACCCCTCCAGCCTCTCTAACCAGTTTGAGAATGGCTCCTTCTCAGTCCCAATGATAGCTTTTGAGTTTTGAGGATGAGCAGAACTCAACTACCCTGGCTGATAAAAAGAGGAATTTAAGGGGCCGCCACAGCATCACCCAGGCAAAAGAAGGGGGCAGCAGAGGATGAGATGGTTAGATAGTGTCATCGGAGCAATGGACATGAAATTGGGCAAACTCCGGAAGCTAGTGGAGGACAGAGAGGCCTGACAACAAAGTGTCACTTGGCATGGGATAGACCCCAGCTTGTTGTACCCCATCCCCTGTAATGTTGAGTTCCTCATGTGGGAGGAGATGGAGGAGGAGGAGGAGACTCTCCATGTATGGCTTGTCCTGTTTATTACGGCTCATTTCATCTGATAAACAGGTAACTGCATCAGTGGCAGTACGTACTGGGTGTTAAGGTTCTTTCCTCTTTAAGGAAATTACTTTGGACACTGCGTTCCCCACTGCCACTCAGCCCATAGGTTTCGGCTGGCACGATAGACCATATTGATATGGACATAACCAACAATTACATTTCACAACCAATGGTGTTAAGCCGGCTTGCCAAACATACATACATTCCTACAGCAGCAGTGCCTGTGGAAACGTCAACTGCGGCACTCTTTTTGTTTTTACTCAAAATGGGAGCAGATATAGGGTTACTGTTGTCATCTCATTGGGTGAATTATCTTTACAGAAGCCAATGGCCACCAGCTATTAATACTAGAACTGGTCCCATGAGCGGCTGCCAAGGGCAGTTGTATGGAAAAAGTTGACAAGCTGGAGGGAGTTTGGAGAAGACGGCAGAAAATAGGTATTGGTTCGGTTTGGGCACAAGTCAAAATTCTGCCGGGGGATGGGGTGGTTTGTGCCTTGCCCTCATGTGCTGGTGGAAGGCTTTGTGCTGAGAGCTTTCAGCTGCACATGCTTGCATGGTACAGAAGTGCTTCATTCTGAAAAGGGGACTTCTTGCAGGTTCAAGCATTGCATTGGGCACTGTGTGGGACCATGTGCCACCATCAAAAATGGTACCATCTGTTATGAGAAGTGTAGGGCTGCTAGTGAAAAAGGAAGCCTCATGTTGATTCCCCCCCCTTGCATGAAATCTGCTGTGTCATGTGTCATGATGCTGGTGCAATCTGCATTTCTCTGCCACCCCTATCACAAATCAGTGTTACAGATTACAAGCAAGGAGGTGCCTAGAGAAATAACATTGGGATGTGCTGTAAGTCGGTGGGTTTTTTTTGCATTTTTTGTGTCATGATCCCAATAAATGAGATATGAGGCTGGGGACCCACTGCTAATCCCACTCCCTCCTGGGATCTGATCCGCCCTGCCCAAACATTGCACCTATCTCTCGTGTCTTCACAACAACGCTGTGAGATAGCAGGCTGAGCAGGGCTTGGGGCAAACAGCAAGAAGAGACTGTGCAGGATTATATCAAGAACGCAGTTTTGAAAAGGCCAGTTGATAAGTGCTGATAAGGCAACACCATTATTGGATTGGATCAAAGTCCTCTGTTGCATAGGCTTTGAAAGGTTACCAGTGACCCCTCCCCCCCCCAAAAAATGAGGCTTTGTGACCCCATTGGGATCACGACCCACAGGCTGAAGAACACTAAGTAATACTACGTGGCTCTCCAAGTATGGATTTTGCTGTTTGCCATGGCTCATTTAATCTGCAAAACAGGTTACAGCATCAGAGAGAAACCTGATACGCGGCTGACACGGCTCTGTTAGCCCCACCAAACTGTAACCAGGTTCTTGAAAAGTTGCCCACAGTTTCACTTGAATGGAAAACGGGGATCAATTTGAAGTTGTAAGAAATGGAGACACCCTATAATTTCAGGTCATGTTCTTCTTCTGGCTTCAGTATACAGCTTGGGTGTAATAGACACAGCTGTAGGAAATAGCACGAGCCTCAGAAGTGGGAAGCCCTTACTGCTGGCTGGGGTCATATCATGTTATTGTGGAGCCTGACTGCTGCTGAGAGTGTTGAGAGAATAAAGTGCCTCCTCCGCTCCAAAATGCAGAAGTTTGCCTACAGATGGCCATTGCAGAAGACATATTTTAGATTTCCCCCAAATGTGTGTTTCTCTATTTTTTAAATAGAAATTGCTAGCGTGGGGTGTGTTTTTCCCCCTCCCCATTTTTTTTGTACCTAGCACTCTCTTCAGACCCTTTTACATAGTATTATCGACTCTTCGAAGTCACTTCAATACTTGGGTTGTTCATAACATTTAGAAGGTGAGCCCAGGTTTTGGAAAGACTGGAAAAATCCAGGGAATAGAACTTACCTTGATCCCAATAGCAGTAGAAGTCTGGTTCTGGAATTTCAGTTCATGTCGTTGCAGTCTTGGAATTTGATGTCTAAATGAGCCTGGCACTGGAGCTGGCCCCAAACGTTTGCTTAGCAAATGTGTCTAGGATTTCATAGAAGAAATTAAGATCCAGGATATGTTTCTTAACCAAGTGTGGCTGGCACAAGAGCCACCATAAAGCACATTTGGACCACTCTCGGAGTCAGGAAGGGTGGCGCATATCTGTGTGCTGGCCTCTCTGACTCCGAGAGTGGTCCAAACATACTTTATGGTATCCCTTGTGCTGGCCCAATTTTGCTGGCCTAACTGTGCTGGCCCAACTCCAGGTTAGGATTGAACCCTTAGTGGGATATCCACCTGGAAGGTCGATAGACCATCTGATGGGAGAGTAGAGATTAAGGCAGTGATGGTGAACCTACGACACGCGTGTCAAGGCTGACACACCAACGCATTTTTGCTGACACGCGGCCCTGCTGGAGCTGTTGGCACTTAAAGACTGCTTCCCTGAGCCTGTGCCGATCAGAAGCAGCCCTGCCCCCAAGTGAGCTCTTGCAAGCAGCTGGGAGGCCAGCAGGGGCTCTGCTAAAGAAGTGTGGGAGGTTACACAATCCCAGGGGCAAACAGGTTGCATCTGTCTGGGAGGGAGGGAGGGAGGGGGGGGCTGGCTGGTTTTGCTCTCTTTCCACTTACTTGGGAGTGCTCTGAATCCTGGGGCACATGCACAGTGAGTCAGGGAGAGAGGAGGGAAGCAAGCACACAAGGCAGAACTGCTGCTGCTGGCCTCTGTGTGCGTGTAGGCGATCGTGCGTGTGTGCATGTGCAGGGGGGGGGGGTGAGAGCCAGCCAGCCAGAGAGAGAGAGAAATGTGTTTCAATATGTAATTTTTTTTTGTCTTTTGTTCTGGGGTGTGTGTGAGACGACACAGGAGAGTTGAGTTACAAATTTTCTGAATTTCTGACACACCAAGCCCAAAAGGTTCGCCATCACTGGATTAAGGTGACCCCTCCCCTCTTCAAATACGTTTTTTTTTTTTTTACAAAGACAGAGTCATGGCAGCTTCTATGTGAGTTGGGGAGTTGAGTCGAGCTGAGTCAGAGATTGCAGTGAGAACTAAAAATGAGAATGAGAGCAAATCAAACATTGAAGCGCTTTGGGATACAAGGCTGGGAAACTGATGTAGCCTGCTTGTAAGGGATGGGCTGCTGTCTACCTCCATCCAGTACAGGTGTGCCCCAGTATCCACAGTTTCAGTTGTCCACTGATACCATGGATACTGAGATGCCTATTAAAAAGATAGGGGAACATTAAACAAATCTTTTTTTAACCTTGTTGCAGCAAAACCACTGGTGTTCCCCTATCCTTTAAAAGGCGTCCCCCATATCCACGGTTTCAGGTATCCATAGTGGGGTCCAGAACGGAACCCCACTGGATAATGGGGCAAGCCTGTATTCAACTTGTGCATTTTGGTGAACAAAATGGATATTGCAAGGATGCCATAAGGTTCCAGTGCTTCATTCTCTGCAGGAGTTCGGTGTGCCTCTGGAACTTCTTGCTTGAAAGTAGGGCATGAGAGCAGCAGAACATTGTGACTGATCAATCTCTCCAATGCATTTATTTTTAAATAGTCAACTTGTGGTCCCATAACTGCATGCTGCAGAAAGAAGGGCTTTCCTTTTGTTAGTATAACTATTGACAGAGGAGAAAACTGTTGCAGTTTCACATCTCACAGTCCAGAACTGGCTGAAACTGGCATTCCGTCTCTCCGTCTGAGGATCAGATAGAACACCTGTGTGTCCTTCAGCAGGCAGCTTCCCAGCTTGTTAGGGATAGTAGTTGTACTCCCTTTTAAGATAGTGTAAAATAAGCAGGCAGTTTCACACGGGAAGCCCTGGCTGCAAACACTGCACATTCCCATGAGCTCATAGTGTTCTAAGGGTCACCCCATTGGGTAAAATGGGGCACAAGGGGTCTTCAGGTATCCACCTACCAGATACACTCTGGCTGCATCCCTTTGTTCTGATGTTAGAAGGAGTTTTTCACTGTGTGTGCTTAAGATGTAAAGCTACACTGAAACGCCGCCTGCGAGCGGCCCAGACTTCACCGGCTTCCTAGCCGGCAGATTGAACCTTTGTACCTTTCTTACTTTCGCTACAATAAAGAGACTTTGTTATGGAAATGTGGCGATTGCTTCCATCCTTCGCTTCGGAGCGCTAAGGCAAGCGCTGAAATGGGTCTCCAAGCCCCCAACTCTGCTACTATTTACACAAATACACAACAAAAACATGCCTCAGTTCTCTAAGCAATTGTATTTGTGTCTCTTATGCTCTTGTTTAGCTGCTGCCATCATGCTTTTTCAAACTACATCTTGAAACTCTACAGTGTATAGTAAAGTTCACCAAGCACCTGACCATCACTGTTTCTCTGGCATCCATCACTCATCCATCACATCATCACTCATCTGCTGCCCGCCACGTCCCTCACCTTGTTGTGTCACTGCCGCATCACCAGCCGTCGCATTAAAGTGAATGGGACTGTCAGTGAGTCAACAGCGGGTCAGAGGAGGAGCTGCTGCAGGACAGAGATGACAGTTGCTCTTTAAAAATTACGATTTAAATAGAGTTGATTTAAATCAAGCCTTTTTGACTAGTGATTTAAATGGTGATTTAAATCGACTTGATTTAAATCAAATCCACCCTGATGTCCTTGGGACTAGCCTTGAAGACCATTTGGAAGTTTTAGTTGGCACAAATTGCCACCACCAGATTGCTGATGGGAGCAGGATAGTTGGAGCATGTAGGACCTTGCTTGGCCCAGCCACATTGGTTACTGTAGTGCCTCTAAGCTCAAGTCAAAGTGTTCATTTAATCTTTAAAGCCTTGAATGTTCTGGAATTGCGTTCTGGACCTCTTCTCTCATACGAACCTGTCTATGCCTTAAGATCAGCAGGCTCTTGTGGCTTGCCACTGATTGAAATCCTATCAGTGGCTACCCGAGATGGGGCCTTTTGGTGGCAGCCCCCTTCCTGTGGCATTTTCTCCCAAGAGAGGTTTGTCTAGCTTCCTCTTTATCAGTAAGCTTATTAAGGCCTTTGTATTTTGAAAGGCTTTTGTTTCTGTGGGTTAAACTTCGGGTTAGGTTAGTGATGGCGAACCTTTTGGGCTCAGTGTGTCAAAACTTTGGAAAATACTTAACTTGGCTTTGCTGGCGTGTCAACCCTTCTCTCAAACAAAAGAGAAACAATTCTTTATATTCATTTATTTAAACAAAAACTACAGTCCAATCGTGTGTGGTGTAATGTATTACGTAAAGAAACACCTAATAATTACCATAATGAAAAACGAGTAAAACAAATTCAGTTTTTGTCATGTACTGGTGAATGTTGGTGTGTCATCCCCAAAGTTGTGGTGTGTCACCTTTGACACACGTGTCATAGGTTCGCCATCACTTGGTTAGGTTAACTTTGTGTTCAACCGAACTTTGGCCATACTGTACTTACTATATTTTAATCACCTTAAAAGCTGAGGTCACTTCCAGTATTTGAGCCACGCTGAAGGAGAGGAACAGGAGCTGGGGAGAGGGTTCTATACATTTTACATCTTTGGCTCTTAAAAAACTTCCCCTTTTCTGATTTTTGGCCACTGCATCTAGTTTGGCCCTAGTAGTTATTTCTGTTTGGCCCTGCTGGAGAAGTTAGCAAGGGTTAAAGTTTTGAGAGGTTCTGAAATGCGCAATTTGCGTAAGTTGTTGACTGGCTGCAGTATCAGAGCAGAGCAGTGCAGCCTGCATCAGAAATCCATCTAAACATGCTCATCTCTTATATCCCAAATTGATAGCCTGGACTTTGATCTTGCCTGCAAGGGCTGCTTTTCAGCATTGTATGCAGTCCAAATGTTGAAACCCCAGCCTTAGGAAATCCATTCAGCTGCCTTTTGTTCAATAGGCATAGTGACAGGTTCCAACCGGTGGGTCGGGTGTCCTCGCAAGCACATACCTCCTATGCTCCCTTTTCTTGCTGGTGCAAACAATTTGTGTGCATTGTGCTGCAGTGTCCGTTAAGCAAAATTCCACTCGTAATTTTTTCTTTGTTGAAAGACCATAAAGTCCTACCGAAAGAGGTTGTTAATTTTTATAGCTTGCGTGCATATAGCGTGTATTTTATAGCTTGCCTCTTTGCGTGTGCTTGTGTTTTTAGAGCCGTTCAAATAAACCTCCAAGGGCTGTTAAAGTTCCAGCAGAATCTCAGGAATCTCGGAAAGCCAACTTTTCATGAATGGGGACAAAAAAGAATGCTGAATAAATACACTGACCAACGGGCCCAATCCTATCCAACTTTCCTGTGCCAATACAGCCACAATCCATCCCCATGTTAAATAACAAACATTCTCTTACCCCTGCCATCACGGAGTGCAGCGCAGGCCCTGTTGGAAAGCTGGAAAGCAGTGCTGGAAAGCTGGATAGGACCAGCTCCAAAGATGCCATTTAGTGACCTGATTCATGTGCCAGATAGGAAAACACACAGAGAGATGTTCTTGGTGGCTGTCACACACATTGTGAATCTCTCTCTCTCTCTCTCTCTCTCTCTCTCTCTCTCTCCTCTCTCTCTCTCTCTCTCCTTGAAGCTGCACATGCCTTAGGTACCATGTTCCTGTTTCTACAAGCACGCAAATGGGTCTCTTTTCCTTTTACCGCCTTTACATTTCTCAACAGCAAGGTTCACATGGCAATGACCAAAATGCATGACAATATTGTCCTGCTGTGCCTGAATGGAGGAATTCAGTAAGTCAGCCAGTAACTTGGCTAGATAAAAAGGCCTTATGAATTATCTGTTAAACAACTGCAGCACCATGTCAGTTCCAAGATAATAAATAACTTGTGTCTGGCTGGACCCTTACTCACGGAGTAAATGCATATAAAAGAGGGGTGAAGCCTACAGTGAAGAGGACTGATCTGTGGACATGGTAAAAGATCCTTGCTGGCTCAATCCAGCCTAATCCTTTGTTAGCTCCGAATAGGAGGATCTATAAATAGTGGCAGAAACTGTGCCTGGCATGAAGCCCAGCTGTGCAGATAGCAGTCCTTAGATAGACCAGATGTTTTGGATCTAAGATTGCATGAAGCTTGAAGGACAGAGCAGCTGCAGAAGCAAGCAGGCGTGTTCAGTCACTCGGCAAACTGATGGGAACAATGCAAATGACAGAGCTGCAGCCTGCAAAAGCAGTTCAGACCCAAGTTTAGGTGTAATTGCGACCGTCTGGTGGCCGCACTAACAAATGATGCAAGAGGCCAGACTGCAACCTGGACTCATTAGCGGCAGAGAACAGGTTACCAGACCTTCTTAAATGAGAGCCCCGGGGAAACTCCTACTTGCAATGGGAGGACGGTGAGCAACAGCTGCAGTTTCATTGTATGCAAATCAGCCAAGGGCATGCTGATTCTCCTGGGGGGACTACTGGAAATAATGGATGAGAAGTGCTTCAGACATGCCAAAGCATCCTATAAATGCCAAGTGGTGATGGTGTTGTGAATGAAGGGGCAGGAACAGGGATGCTTTTCTGATGCCTTGCAAAACTCCCTCTCACAACCCATGGAGGATAGCTAAATAAGGATAGTTAAATAGCAGGGAGAATTCTTAGCTTCTGGTAGTCCCTGGTGAAACACTGTCCTTCTTTTCCCACTGCATGTTCATTCATCAGCCCTCTGCTCTAGGGGAAGGGTTGATACACAGTAGGATTTCCCCACCCCCAGAGCAAGTGAGTCTTGTTTAAGCATTGTGGAAATCAATGAGATGAACTGGCTGTGATTAACTCAAGTCCCATCTGTTTCAGTGGTGCAACCCTTGGAGTCCAACATGCATGCATGAAAATGGACATGTAATATTGGCACGTGGATCCTCTTCCATCATCGCCTACCTAGATGATAGATGTTGCTCCCTGTGTTTGAAGTTGCTGCACTTCTATAGTAGTTGGTCTGTTGTGAGAGCTGTGCTCTGCTTCCTGGCATGCCCTGCATCAGGAGCCTGTGCAGGCTGGTCTGTTGCAAAGCAGACAAATGCAGTAGCTGGAGCAATATGCAAGAGGAGTGGAGTGGGTAGCATGTAGGCAATGCGTCTTGATCTGAGAACAGAGGGCCTTAGGTGTACACAAGGATGCTCCCTCTCTTCCTCTGTGAAATGTTGAAAGGTATGGAAACCTCAGCCTGGCCAGGAAAGCGCTGAGTAGACAATCTGTATACCACCACTGCAATGTGCTGGCCAAGCGAGGGAACTACAAGGAGATCATTGGACCTGCAATGAGGCCTGTCTCCTGTACTTTGGTCTGAATCACCATGAGGCTTATAAATCTACTCAGAAGTAAGTCTCAACAGGACTTACTGCCAGGAAAGTCTATTTTGCATCCTAGGCTTGCTCCTATTCCTGCTATTGCCATGTTTGGACCTTTTGCCTCATCTCCTTTATACAGAATCAGAATGTTTATCTCTCTAGCGCAGTATTGTGTCGACTAGAGTGACTTTCTAGAGGCTTTTCCAGCCTTATCTAGAGGTACTAGGAACTGAACCCAGAATATTCTCAGTGCAAAACCTGTGCCCTGCCATCAAACCATACTGCAGCGTCTTTGTTGCTGTGCCTAGGGTCACTTTGTTCTGGAAACAGGACCTTGCAGCACAACCATGTCTCACTATGTTCAGTGGGTCTTAGTCTCATGTAAGCATGTAGAGGCTTGTAACCTCAGTCTCCTAACTTGGGAGGGGCTAGGGCTGGCAATGCCCAGAATTGTGTGTATGTTGCAATGTCAACAACGAAAGGTTGTAGCAGAAAAATACAGATTGTGATATATGGTATACATAAATTGTGCTAACGTGTGGGTGTGTGCTTACTTTGTATATGCTGGCTGTAGAGAGGAACTAGGTGATTTGTAGGATAGCAGAACCCTTGTGCTTTTACCAGTGGGAAATTGTTCTTAACCTCTTTGAACTTCCAAGATTTCACTAGGCATTGGCCACAAGCTTTCAAGCCCATCTTCACAGCTATAAAGGCTAAATACTAGAACAGAATTTTGAAAATGAAATTAGAGGCTCCAGATTCAATTCTGCACCCATTACCAATTTCTATTCTTGTGTTGCCAAATGCATAGAGCTCTGTTTATGCCTTGCCCCCATGTTGAAGCTTACATTGTATTGGACATTTAGGCCCGTCATGGAGCTATGAACATAGGAGAGACCAGTTTCATTTTTGGTTGGCACTAACCGAGCTAACCCACCAAGCAAAGTCCAGACTTTTCTTTTAGCCTGATCATTCAGACTGCATGGATGGGCACAAATCTCCCTTCAGGGGGAGAGGGAGAAACCACTTTGTGGGAAAGATGGGGTGCCAGTAGATCCTGAGGGTTTGGTCAGAGCCAGGAAACTTGATTCAGTCACCTTGGAGAAGCAAAGGATATCTAGGTCTACTGAGTGCCTGGATGGATGACTGACTGGTGACGGCAATGGTGGGATATACATGTAGCAAATTATGTGTGTGAAAGAGAGTGTGAATACTTTCTGACTTGTGTGTTGTGTATTCTGCTAACTTGCCTTAATTGCTGTGCGCTTGTGTTCCATTCCAGGGGTGCCAAGCTGGAGAAATGAATGTGGGCACAGCTCACAGCGAAGTGAACCCCAATACGCGGGTCATGAACAGCAGGGGTATCTGGCTCTCTTATGTCTTGGGAATTGGCCTGCTGCACGTGGTCCTTCTCAGCATCCCCTTCTTCAGTGTCCCGGTGGTCTGGACTCTCACGAACCTCATCCACAACATGGTAGGAGAGCCACACTTGTTGGCTGCCAGTGTTTGGTGTTGTAGGCTGATAGTTCTTCAAAAAACATTGGGGGGGGGTGAGACTGGAAGTGCCAACTCAGTTCTTTTCATGCGCTCCAAATGGGAAAGCATTTGGGAGGCAGTTTCTTTTGTTGCATTGAAGACCCAAATCCAGGGGAAATCAGAATTGCGGTTGATGTTATCTTCCTGTTTCTGGACCACACTTCTTCAATCTGATTGTTTGAGGCACAATCCTAACCTAGAGTTTAGGAACTTTGCAAATGTGCCATAAACTGTGTTTGTAACACCCTCTGAGTCAGGGAGGCTGGTCCATGGACCTGTGCTGTCCACTCTGACTCCAAGAGTGGTCCAAATGCATTTTATGGTGCATTTGCAATGCTCCTGGGCTGGCACAAGGGACTTGTGCTGGCCCAAATCCAGGTTAGGATTGCGCCCTGAATCTCTAATTTCCCCCACCATATTCTTCCGAGTTATCTCTGTGGGGGCAACACAGCAACCCTCTTCTCTATAAGCAGATCCATCCTATTTTGAGGAAGATGCAGCCGCCCCCAAAGGGTGATGTAGGGTAGGTACATCTGATGTCAGAAGGTTGGGTAACGGAGACACGCGCAGTGCAATCCTAGCGTGCACTGGAACAGGAACCTGTACTGCATCCAATACAGGTTTGCTGCCTCCAGAGCTCACCATGGGGCAAGGGCAAGTTTGTCACCCCGGGGGAAGCCCCAGCTGCCCTCATGGGGCTGCTTGGATCTGCACCTGCTGTTTAGCAGGCACCAGTCTGAGCCTCCCACAGTGGCCCAAATCAGGGAAGCACCAGCAGGGGACGGAGGTTTGGATGCACTCCACCCCCATTCCTGGGCCACCCCGTTCATGGAAACACCCTCCCCCACCCTGTTCTGTCCCGTCCCCCCCGAAAAGCCCTTGCGCTGGCCAAACTTGGCCAGCTCAGGGTGATTTACTGGTTGCCTGCTTGGGCACAACTGTGTCGATGCAGCTGCCTCTGTTGACACAGTGCACCTTGCGCTGGCACAGAAGTGCCTTACGGCACTTTCACAACAGTGTTGGGCCGACACAACACACATGCGTCGGCCCAAGGGAGCTCTTGGATTGCGCCCTCATTCAGGTATAGACTTGAGTCCAACAGTTACGCTGGGTCAGAAGCTCCGGTAAATCAGTTTGTGGCAAGGGGTGAGACAGTCTGCTGTGGTCACGTAAGCTGAGCAATTGTTTGGTCTCCAAAGAAGCAACATCTGTAAGGCAAGGGAAAACATGGATTGACATCTAACATTGTTCTGCTTACCTGGTAGGAACAAAAGACACTGTTCTTCAAGTTTTTTTTTATTAATAAAACCTGATTCCCTTTCACTGGCTGCCCAATCCTAAGCAAGGCCGGCACAGCAGGGCTACATCCTCAGCCTAGGAGGAGGCGGCGGCGGCAGCAGCACAGGGCAATACAAGGGAAGGTTTTCCCTTTGCACCCAGGTAAGCCCCAGCCAACTCTATGGAGTTGCTCAGTGCTTGTCCGGTGCACGACTGGCACCAATCCACCAGCACAGAAGTGCCTGACAGCACGTTTGCGGCAGCCAGAGCACAGTGCCCGGGCAGCACAAGTATAGGATTACAGTCTGGGTCACCAAACATTTGAAAGTGATGCTTCTTTTCTCTTTCCCCTCATTCTTGCAGTCGCTGTCCTTTTCATAACCTGTTAAAGAGACTGTATTTCATGTATTCATTCGCATTTTGTATCGCCCTTCCTCCAAGGAGCTCAGGGTGATGTACATGGTTCCTGCCATCCTTTTTTGTCCTCACAAGGACCCTCTGAGGTAGGTTAGAAAGAGGGAGATTGGCAGATCCAAGGAAGCTTTGTGGCTGAGGAGAGAGTGGAGCCTGGGTCTTCCATGTTTCCCTCTCCCGCTCCGCCAATCCTCTTTTAGGTGTTGTTCACACCTACAAAATCAGCGTCTCTCTTGATGCAAATTTTGGGATCTTATGGGCCAGGGGAGGACCCTCCATTCTCAAAACGGAAAAAAAAAAGATACCAGCTGTCATGGGAAGAGGAGAAAGTATTCGAGCAAACAGTGCAACTGTGCAAGGCTGATAAATTAGCTTAGATAAGGATTGCAAGGGAAACACATTACGCATAGCTTGTTGGGGGTTAACGGCATGTTGTTGCCAACAGCCTTCGCCAAAGCTTTCGTCTCTCCAGTTCTGTAATGCGAGCACTGCAGCCGGTCTCTGCGATGATCCATATCTCAGGCTGCCAGCTCCCTCGGTCCTCTGCGTTCTGCAGGGTCAAATATCCAGACGCTACCTCAGTGCAGACGTGGCAGCCTGCTGGCTTCTGCCCTCTGCTCACAGCGACGTGTGTGTGTGTCTGTGCCGAACCAGAGGTGAGGGATTAAGCTCTCCGGCTGCTAACCCCAGCTGCTCAGCCGGCAATTATGACTTCACTTTGTAGCCGTAAAACAACCGGGAGTGACAACGGTGCCGTGTGGGTTCCTTTTCCCCTGCCCTGTTTCATCTGTCATTGCTCTGTCCAGCTCGAGGCTGCTAGAAGACTATTTAGCACCAAGAGGTGTCCTTTGCTCCTATGGAAATCAGAAGCACAGTTTCCGATGGCAAAGGTTGGTGTTAACGTAGCCTGCTGGGTGTGCTGGCGCAACCCCTGATCTTGTTGCCTCGAGGCTATTGGCTGGCTCCAGTCCTCTCTACCGTGTTTGCTGGTCGTATTGCACAAGCAGCATGTAAGGGGTGGGGGGAGGAATTTGCCATGGCCCTTACTACGTTTACTTTCACAAAGCAGGCATATGATGTTCCCATAAAAAGGTAAAGGTTTCCCCACGACCGAATGGTCTAGTCGTGACCGACTGTAGGGGGCGGTGCTCATCTCCGTTTCTAAGCCTGTAGAGCCGGCGTTTTGTCCAAGGACAAGCTTCCGTGGTCATGTGGCCGGCATGACTCTACGCCGTAGCGCACGGAACGCCGTTCCCTTCCCACCCAAGTGGTCCCTATTTATCTCCTTGCATTTTAGGTGCTTTTGAACTGCTAGGTTGGCAGGAGCTGGGACAAGCGACGGGAGCTCACTCCATCGCGCAGTCTTGAACTCCCAACCTTCCGGTTGGAAAGCCCAGCAGCAGCGGTTTAACCTGCTGCGCCACCACATAAAACATATAAGTATACATTTTAAGTACACATAAAACATATTTATTTGCATTTTTATACCACCCTTTCTCTAAGGAGTTCAGAGTGGTGTACATAGTTCCTTCCTCCCCTCTTTTTGTTCCCAAAACCCTGCAAGGTAGGTGAGACTGAGGGATAGTGAGCAGCCCAAGGTATTTTGCATATTTCTTGCAGTATAGCTTGCATATTATCTACCAGTTTGCCCAGTCTCTGTTCCCTATCTCTTCTACTGTTATCTGCCTCTTGTCAGTTTTAGATTGTGAGCCCTTTGTGGCAGAGACTTAGGGCCCAAGCCTATCCAACTTTCTAGCACGGATGCAACCTAAATGCAGGCCTATGGTAAGGGAACAAATGTTCCTGTACGTTGAGGAGGTGGCTGCATCCCCACCATAGAATGCAGCGCACACCCCACTGGCATGGCTGTATCAGTGCTGGGAATTGGATAGGATTGGGCCCTTACTTATTCAGTGCAAAGCACCATGCACATTGAAGGTATTACATTCAAATAATAAGTTAAGCCAGTAATGTATCCTTTATGCTGTTGTGAGGGGCAAAGCTGAAAGATAGTGAACCAGTGCATACACATGAAAATCCCCCGCACAAAGCAGTCCCAAATTATTCAGTTTCCTCCTTAACCTAACATTTCTACACAGTGCAAAGGAGATCAAGCAAGCACAGCATCTACTTCCTACTCTCCCCTGAACAGTCCTGTGGTTTGTGTTTCCTTGCAGAGCATGTACATTTTCTTGCACACCGTGAAAGGAACGCCGTTTGAGACTCCAGATCAGGGGAAGGCCCGGCTACTCACTCACTGGGAGCAAATGGACTACGGTGTGCAGTTCACAGCTTCCCGCAAATTTCTGACCATCACGCCAATTATTCTGTGAGTATTGAGAAGCAGCGACGTGACATGAGAGTCTGCCGGTGAGGCACAGTGCCGTGGAGCCTAATGACCTGGAAGTGACGTTACACTTCCAGGTCCTAGACTACCTGCTAACAGGACCTTCAAATGTGATCGAAACCTTCAGAGCCTTTCTGAAGCCTGTAGAGGCCTCATGTTCATTGAAAACCGGAAGTGCTTTTTAAATACCTCTATGGTGCTTTCAGAAGCCTGCAGAGGTCATGCATGACCTTTGTGGGTCTCAGACAGGCTCCCAGATGCGACCGGAGAACATCTCTGGACATGTCAAGGAGCTCAGTTGAGGCTCTGCCTCCCTTGGTACACATCCCTACTAAGGAGTGCTGGGAACTCATTTTCTAAGCTTACAAATGCCATCGTTTGAATTAATAACAGAAAAAGGGTGAGGGTTTTATGGCAAAGTGTTGTGAGAAGGCCGGAAACAAGATGGACGAAGTCCTAGAAATATTTATTTTCACATTTATTTTTCACATTTTTATACCACCCTTCTTTCAAGGAACTCAGGTCAGTTCCTTTTGTTTTCACACTAACCCTGTAGTCTGAGTTTGGTCAGTGCCTGGATAGGAGACTGCTAGTATGTAGCACGTATGTAGTGACCCCACGTATGTGACCCTGAGTTCCATAAGAGAAGGAACGCAGGATACAAATGTAATAAAATAAATATGTCTCCAACCTCAGTTCTTCGGTTAGTTGAGAGAGCGAGAGAGAGAAGCCCGTGTCATTCACTTCTTTTTCATTTCCTTCACAGTTATTTCCTTACCAGCTTCTACACCAAATATGACCGGATACACTTCATCATCAACACAATCTCCTTGATGAGTGTTTTGATCCCCAAACTGCCCCAACTGCACGGAGTCCGCATCTTTGGGATCAATAAGTACTGAGCTCCGTTGGTCTTTCTCTAAGTGAGCTGTAGAAGGCCAGGGTGAGAACCCCATTTCCTTAGTTCTGGCTGCCTCTTTGGGATACAGTTCCGGGACGACCATTTCTCAATGGGCACATCTTGCACAGGATTCTGAGACTCAACAAAACTCAACCAGCTCCGCAGGAGGTTTGAATCCTGGATTGAGTTCAGCTTGCAGAGAGACCAGGGAGAGCTAAATTGTATTATTTTTCTTTTCCTCTTGAGAATTTGAACATAGACGCAGACAACACTGAAGTTTAAAAGGTACTCGTAGCGTGTTCTCTGGGTTGGAAAGACATCCAGCCCAGAAAGCTGAACAGGTGTAGCAAGGTAGAAGCCTGTTACAGGGTGATGTTTAGGATTCTAGCAAATGCACTTTAACATAAAACTATCCCTTCAGGGGATTTTGACTTGCTTGTTTAAAGGGCTATATCGGAACATTTTTAGGATGCGCGTTAGGAGTAGGGTAGGCAAGTTTCCCATGATTTGGAAACCTTAGTTGATTATTTATAGAGCTCTTTAATTACTTGCTAGGCAAATGAGAAAGAACCTTTCTTTTTTCTGCAGGGTCATGAACTACTTTCCAGTTACAACTGCTATTTGGAATTTTTTTAAGTTTTTGCTATTTTACTATCTTAGGTTTAGGAAGTGGAGTGCCCCACTTAGGGGAAGTACTTGGTTATTAAGACACAGCTGAAGTGCGGAGAAGGACATTCTTGGCACATGTGTAAACATACCATGTTGTCATGGATACCACACCGGGACAGGTACAGTTGCCACCCTTTTGCAATGTCCTTCTGGGTGGAGAGCCAGTGGCAAGACTCTTGGAGCACAGCTGGCTTCTTGTTGATCTTCCGTGATGGTGGAGAAGACCCAAGCGAGGAGGCCATTTCAAATCTCTGTTGGAAATCCAGCAACAGTCAGTCATTGAGGTTTGGTGCCAGGATTGTTGAGCATCACTAGTACATGCCAGCACTGGGTTCAAAGAGAACAATAGCCTATCGCTCTTTGTGATGTCAAATTCAGATCATGCATTTCTTTCCTTAGTACCCACCTTCCGTGTGGTTGAAAGGGAATGAGCGTGTTTTGCATTAATGCACAGTTATATTCTAATGAAGCCTGTGTTGCTTTCCATTCTCTAGGACCCAAGTAGTTAGTCCATGCTGCAAAGGGGTGCTGCCCACTGTCCTGTTTCCTAATCAGCAAAGGGGGTTCAACATAGCAAGGAGAAAGACAGGATTCTGCTGAATCACCACTAGGTGGATTTTTTCCTTTTTGCCACTTAGATGGGGGAAGACTAAAGCAGAACTCTGCCAGCTACGGTTTGTTGTGACATGCAGCCAACAATTAAAATACAGGCTGCAGTTCAATCATCTGAACATCTGCAAAGATGTTCACATGAAGTTTTGATAATCAAGATCTTGGGCATACAGGGTTGTTTCCCATTCCTGAAGCATGAGCCTAGTAAGAAAAGTGTGCAAATCAATTTCTCGCACACTCGTGCTCGTAGACTCAGAGAGAAATGCACATAAATTGCTAGCTAGGGGAGGTGTGTTATAATGGCATTAAACAGGGCTCAGTGGAGCCATTCCTGGCATCTACTTGCAGGAGCATCTACAAATGTAAGGCTGCCGCTTGGCATATGTATGTTTTCCTTATTGCGGCACTGGGGCGGCAACAAATGTTTGGTGCTAGTGCCAAGAAACTAGAAGTGCTTATCCAGCCATAGAACTACTCACATTTTGGATGCTTCTCTGAAAGGAGCAGGGAACTGTATACAAACACCACCTCTACTTTTATCACCCACTGTGGCCATCTGGTTTTTAAAATGATATCCTACCAATTGTTTCATTTTTCTCTGTCCAGTTGTGTTCTGGTAAAAAAGCTGTTATTGGACAATGTAGCAGCTTTGAGTAAGAAAGGGGGCGTGGTCCCTAGTCTTAAAAGCACTGCTACACTGTTGTGTTTCTTTTTTTTTTAAGACACATGCTGTTTTAGTGAATATCACTAGAACCACCCACAAGCAGCTTATGGCAAGTGGCGTGGCCTGTCCCAAACTGCTTTCCATTTGTGTGTGTGATTTTTCTTTTTGTTGGTGGGGGAGGAGAAAAGCAAAGTTTACAACTGACAAAATAGGTACTAGCTTTACCACTTGTCCCTTTAATAATAGTAATTTGGAGAAAGTTTGCAACCCTTTTAATAATATCCCTTGCTCTTCCCCCCCTACTCTCAATATGGAATTGTCTTTGTAAAAAACAAATCAAATTGCATACCAATCCACCTGTTCAATCATCACAAAGGCCCTTTTCCTGAGTAGTGTTCTGCTTTAGCACAAACTACAACCCCATCTTTCCCCCCTTTTCATTATACGTTAAAGATTTTTCCACATCCCATCAGTACTGGAAGTCTCTAAGGATGTCATCGATTTGGTACAGTCTACTTCCATGTTTGTAATTTTTTTTTTGTAAGACAGCTGTGAGGAAGAGAAAATAATGTACTGCACTAGACAGTATCTGAGCACACATGCAGATCACAAGGAACATAATGTGAAAGAGGAGGAAAAATGTTAAGCTGGAGCTGCATCCTCAAAGATCCAGGCCAGCCAATAGTTCATTGGTCAGTTTCTTATATATTTTGGCCAGACTAGCATTGCAGCTGCAGGTCCTGGAGCTTGAACCAGTAGGCTTGGAGTCCAAGGGCCAAACTGCATGTTCTTAGCAAAGGCTTTCTTGTGGTTTTTTCTAAATAGCAACCTCAAGAAGGTCCAGTCTGGATTGGGAAGCACTAATGGGAGCTTCTCTCCTGGGGCAAATAGCCAGCTGGTGGGAGAGCCAGTCCAGTCCAGACTAGGATTGCATTGAGAGCGGAGGGTTATAGCTCCCCACCTCCATTCTGCAGATCTTGTCTAGACAGACTGCCTTGAGGGGGAGGGCAGACAAGCATGCATGCATGCAGTTAATCATTCCACGCCTTATGTGATAATGCAGTTTGGCCTTAAGGCTGCATAGAAGTGAGCTACTTGGAACTCTGCACTCAGAATTTCCTCTTCAGTCACAGCAGGGAATTGGGGAAACCACAGGCTGCCCCTGTAATTGGTGGGCGGCAAGGAAGAAGGCAGTAGCTTTAGAATTACAAGCAGACAATACAGAAGTGGATCAGAACTGGGCATAAAGGCACAGCAAGAGAGGTGGGATGTCCCGTGTAATTCTTCTCTGAGAGAAGTAAGGAAACCTCCCAACTACTATACGTATCTGTGAAATGGCAAACAGGATTAATATTGTAAGCTACTCATCCAGGTCCTAGAACGGTTAAGATGCTAGGATGCCATTGCCTTCAATAGAGTCTGGCTTTTTTAAACCCCTCCTAAGCCTTCTTGAAGGTAAGACGCTTACTCCGTGAGTATACTGTATGTGAAAAGAGAGGATAAACAGACTGTGAACTAGACCAAGGAAGATGGTTGCAAACATGGGGTTTCTTCCATCTTTCAGGTATAGAAAGGAGCAAGTAAGTTTAGAAACTGTTAATTTATTTGACTTGGATTTTCTTTTGGGGTATGTGTGTGATGCATTGTTGGTATGGGAGCCACTGTTCTGGTTAAGTACAATTATTGCTTTCCCCCCAGTGCTCAGGCTTCCCTTTCTCTTTGCCCCCACTCTCCTTATTGAGATGTCACTAATTGCAGAGGAAGGCTGTTATTCCCCAGGCCCCCCCTCCCACCCTATCTTTCAGGTTTCCATAGCATGAGATGCTTGATATGGCCTAAAGTTAACAACGAAAAGTTGAGTTTCAGCAGTGATAAGAAGTAAGCAAACGCACAATTTTAACACCCATCTGAGGATAAAGCAAAATGTGACAAGAGGAAGCAATCAGTTCTGATGGAAGCTTCTGAGACCAAAGAGAGCCCATCTGCTGATTTGTGCTGTGCATGGCTGGCAAGAGAGAACTTAAAGGGCTCTTACACTTCTTAGCAATATTCTAAGACTCTCCATGGCAAAGGCCTTAAACACAACTCTAAGTTGCACTATTCTGACACAGCCTTGGGAAATGCTGTTCTTAGCCAAGGGTCGAAATGGTTACCCTTTAGAAAGGATGAGGTTGAAGGCCAATTGTCTAAGCCAGTCAGTTCTCACAAGATTTCTATATGAGTGTCTGCCCAACACCCTGTTCTTCTTTTCCGCTTTACCCTTCTGAAGGATGTGCGAGAGGCATTGCCTAGATAAATATCCTCCTCACCAGCCATGGTGCTGTTAGGGCCACTCTAGAGAGTGCCTTTCCTTGTCTAAAGATTTACTGACAATCCTGCTGCTGTGCCTACTCAGTGGTGGCAGGGAGGAGTGTTTGTCCTTATTTGAACACCTTGACCTCTTTTTGTAAAATTCTTTCCACCACAGACCTGCCAGCTTACTCTTCTATCAGATTATGAGAACTCTAAAGAGGTTGCTTCAGAGTGCCAGAGGTTAAATGACTTTTGCAATGGCTAGACCAACACCCTGCAGGAATACTCTGCTGGGTGGTTGGTTCCTTCACTGAAGGGGACCCATTATTTAACCTTTCATAAATTGTTTCACAGTTGGGTGGAGAAGACAGAGCCTGATCTGAGATTTATCCTACAGGCTCATTTGCTGAGGATTTGCTCAGAACTAGTTTCATCAAATGAAGCCAGTCTGTTAACATGGAGTCCAACCCACAGTGTTCCATATACCGACAGTTTTGAGGAAGCTGCTTCTAGATCACGAGTCTCCAATCTTTTCAGTAGGGGAGCCACATTGTGTATTTTACAGTTTTGCAAGCTGAAAAAAAATCAGTTTTATATAGAGGGTAGATTAGCAATGCATGGCAGACTGTCTGTCTGATCCATGTGGCAACCCAGTTTATTATTTGTTTATGCATATACAAAAATCACCCTATTTCTTTACTGCAATCATTTTATGGCATTGTTGAAAAGTCAACATGTGGAAACCCAGTCTGCTTTTTCAGCAGGGGTGAGGTAGCTTAGAGACCCCTGTTCTAGATGTTGACTGTTTATGGCCTGGTCTACATGAACAGCAGAATGAGGTGGTAGGTTGCAAGAGGGAGGTTGTACGTTTGAGTGTATTCTTGGGTTAACGACTCCCTGCAAATAGAAATCCCACACAGCTGCCAAAGAGCTGGGGCAGAACCTTTCTTCCTGCTGAGCTAGTTTTCTATTTTATTTTAAAAATGTATATCCTGCCTTAAAACTGGACAAGGATACTAACAATTTAAAACAATTACCGTACACATAATAAGTAAAGCTCAACACCAACAGAACTCATCAGGTAGTCAATAAAAATCCATACAAGATTAACGTGATATCTTGTATGTACTATCTGTTTTTTTAAAAATACATAGCAGCTTAAAAATATAAAAGCATGATGGTGGATAGATCAATCACAGCAAAAGAGGCAATAAAAGTAGCAAAACAAGCAAACAATACTGTAAAGCAGTGGCAAAATTGGTAAAACTCATAAAAACGACTACCCTCCTACCCTTCCCAAAACGCTGAAACAAAAAGGTCTTCTGGCTTCACTGGAAATTTTCCATTTAAGAGGCCATTCTTAAATTCTCTGAAAGAAAATTCCAAAGATACAGTGCCGCAACAGAAAAGGCTGTACTTCTTGCCACCACCCATTTCATCCCTGACAGTGGCAGAATTCTCAGCAAGTCCCTATCTAATGATATAAGGCAGCGTTTCCCAAATTGTGGTTGGCACCCACCAGTGGGTTGCAACCTGATTATTGAGCCAAGAAACTGACAAGCTAATAGCTGAAAAGGAAAATGTATTGAGTCGTATGGAAAGCAAAACTGAGCCACATATGTGCATTTACTCACATGCCTAGCTCCAAAGCAAAGGGGAATGCAAGGCCACCAGAATGGTCCTGATTGGAGGAGCGTGGTGCTCAAATACTCCAGAAAGTGCCCCCCACCACCATAATAAAATGGATTAAAACAGGCCTGAGCAGCCAGTAAGGTGAAACTGGCTTTTAAAAAAGTCTTATAACGCAAGATGAGTACCAATAGAGTGTCATTTTAAAAAGTGGGTCCCAGTACTATAAGGCCTGGGAGCTACTGATGTAAGAGATTGGGCAGGACTATATGGAGGTAGACAGTCCCTTAAAATACTTGGGTTCCAGATGGCATAGGGCTTTAAAAGTTAACACCAGCACCTGGAATTAGGCCTAGAAACAAATGGCCATCCAGTGCAACTACCTAGTGCAGGAAGGGTGTTTACGACTGTGGAGTCAAAAAGTGGAATTTCTAACCTGTTTGGTGAAATAGTATAGCCCCATAGTTCCCAAACTGTGGGTCCGCAATCCACCAGTAGGTCATGACCCAACTTTTCATGGTTCATGAAATTGATAGGTAGGTTAGGCTATGCACATCAAAGGTTAAACAACCTTCTACTTGTGTGGAGCACTGCTGCCCAATCACCATTGTAGCCACAAAGGCTTGAGCGGCTGGTAAAGTGAAACCTTTTTTAAGGTGGGTCCCAATGCTAAGAAGTTTGGGAGCCACTGGTACAGCCCACCTCATTCTCTTGCAAATGTCGACAAGAATCAGGTTCATACAGTTTTCTTGTTGATGGCTTTCTAATAATCAGGTATATAACTAGAAAGCACTTCTTCATTGGATCCTCTTATTAAGGCGGCAAGATTCTCTGTGCTATCAGATCGAGAGTGCAATCCTAACCTGGAGTTAGGCCAGCAAAGTTTGGTCGACACAAGAGACACCATGAAGTATGTTTACACCACTCTCGGAATCAGAGAGGCCAGCACACAGGCGTGCGCCATCCTCCCTGACTCGGAGACTGGTCCGAACGTGCTTTACGGTGGCCCTTGTGCCAGCCAAACTTTGCTGGCCTAACTGTGCTGGCCTAACTCCAGGTTAGGATTGCACCCTAAGTAATGCAGGCTAAAATGAAATGCAAAAGTGTTCTTCTTGGGCAACTGAGCTGAACGTATTGGGAGTGTTGTCTTGCCATTTGAATCATTTTTGAGGATCCCATTGAGTGGTTCCCAGATGGGATATCCTGGGAAGCAAAGAGTAGTGGGCAGGCGCTTTGGGTGAGGACATTCACTTTTCTTGAGAATCTTCTAATTTAGTGTACCGATGCTATGGGGCAGAAGAGAGTGCTTTTCTCCTTGGCATCAAACCCACAGGTCCAGGTGTTGACTCTTAACTAGAGCAGGCCAGTAGTGTGGAGGTGCAGGTCTCCAGCAATGAAACATTGCCCATATTGAAGGATTGCAGCAAACTTGAGAGTTTTATAGCTGAATGAGATTGGCTCTTTGTGATCATGTGATCACAAGCAGGCTGATTCAGACCTGCCATTTCTTCTTGATGCAGTAATGTCAAGCCTGTAGCAGAGGAAGGAGATGGAATGTGGACGCAAGGGTCCATTCAAACAAAGAGTTTAAAGGAAAACAACTTGTTTCAAGGTATCTACAATGAGGTGTACACTTGGGTTGTCGGGCTGTGAACAGTATTATATGCCCACTACAAAAATGGAGGGACTTGTGCACCAGGTAAAGCAGCCTAGTCTAGGCAAGTCTCATTCATCTGACTGCACAGAGAACAACCTGAAAAATAACAGTGCTTAATGGGTGGTTGTCAGCAGGTGGACGTATCCCTTCTGCAGTTCTAGAAACGGTAGGCAAAAACCACCAAGCTGTAATCATGGCTTAGCTAGCACCCATGCAAGATGCTGCGTTTACTGCAGGAGCTGATGCCTGTGGATTTAATCATGAACCAGTGGACTGGCTGGTGGGGTCTAGTTTTCCCTTTTACTTTACACAACTTCACTAAGGTTTGATTTAAAAAAAAAAAAACATAAATAAGCCAACTATGTAAAGAGTATGGTAGCACTGTGCACTCTTGCGGAGGGCAAGGTAGCAGAGTTGCTATCAAACTGAATGTTACGACACGGCTATGGATTGTTAATTGTTGTGAAATAACCTGTTGTACCAATTTACCATTATCTGTGAAATCTATTTAATAATTTCTTTTCAGACATGTGTGAATGTCATTTTCGGTGAACACCCATTTCATATGGAACTTCCTTGTGTTGGGCACAGAATCTCAGTTGTTTGGTTTCTTTTTGTTCATTTCCTGATTTGCTCCTTGTTTCGTGGTGTATACATCTTTCATCTGGAGAACTTTCTAAGACAAAGTGTGAATATTATTTTTATGAGTCCTTTCTACAGTATTCCAATACAAACTAATAAAGTCAGTATTCATGTAATACCGTGGTATGTGTGCATCCTGAGCCTGTGGTTGTGGGAAGAGCCTTGTTGGCATCTGAACAGAGCTCCATCTACTCCACTGTCCTATTTGGCAGTGGCCAGCCAAGTGCTTACGACGGGCGGGCGCACACACACACACACACCCCTACATACCTGTTTTTGAAAATATGGCAGCTCTCAATGCCATTTCCAAGGTCATTAATAAAATCTCTTGACATACTAACAGGCACTTTGATGGTTGGAAGAGATTTTCCTTTCCATAATTTCAAGCAGGCCCCCTTAAAGGGGAAGAAAAGGGGAAGACTAGAGGGAAGTGTTTTCACTCTCTAAATACAACATAATAAAAGTATATTTTCATAGCAAAGCATCATAAGTTTAAACAAAAAATAGAGGCTGTCTCAAGATAGTGGCATTTTGGTTATCAATGTCACAACACTGATTATGCATTTTATTGATTAATAATATATGCAACATAAAGTTATTGGGTATTGAACAACAGTTCAAAATAGAATTTGAGGCTCTTCAAAAATGGCAGCATTTTGATTTTGATACCCTGCCGCCGGTCCAAGGTGGTTTCAGCTGAACCTGCTTAGAATACCCATAATCACATGGGGAAACAAACGAGGATCATCTGCATTGGCTCCATCAGTACATTAGAGCGGTCCCAGGTTGATTCCTATTATGTGATTCTGAACCTGGGTGTGAGGATAAGCCCAGTATGCTAATAAAAAGAAACAGAAGCATGAGAACTTATCAACCAAGAGTCATCTCTAAAGATTTGCATTTGTGCTGTATAATTTAATAAGGAATTATTTCTTACTTTTGCCCTGTTATATCCTACCATTTATTTTGTGCTCTACAAATATGCGTAAAGAACATAGAATAGCAAACAAAGCACATAATACGCAGAAGCAACACTAGAAGATATGAATGCAAGCAAATGAAAGAAAACCTCTAACAGAGGCACAGCAGGAGAAAGACAAACGGATAAAGATGTTGCACAGGCCAAGGAGCTGTCCAGCAAAGGAGTCCCACAGAACCAGGCCCTGAGCAGGTGTTGCATGGCACTGGCATCAGCTTGGCATGAATTTGAGGGGCTTTATTGTTGATCTGACGGGTGACTGTGCTCCAGGCTGCTACAGCTTCTGGGGAAGGTGGCAAAATTCCATACCTTCAAAAAAGGCTGGGAGAAAAATGTCTTTTGGGCCCAAAAAGTGCTTTCTAAGCACGGAAACAGAAAAATGTTTTCAGCCCCTTCAGTTTGGACCTCCCCGAAAGTCCTCCTCCTAGATCACACCCAAAGGAGTCATTCGTCCTTTACTGCATTATACCAGTGTTCTTCGACCTGTGGGTCGCAACCTCATAGGGGAGGGGGAGGTCATAGCAACCTTTCAAAACCTGTGCAAGAGAGGGTTTGGATCCAATCCAATAATGATACTGCCTTATCAGAACTGAGGTCTTGCTACAGTCCTGCATAGCCCCTTCTTAGTGTCTTGCCCTGCAGCTCTTAAGGGGTGGCCCTGCTCAGACTGCTACTTAACTCTACGGATTGTTGTGAAGATACAAGAGATAGGGGAAAATGGGGTGGCGGTTGCAGGGGTGGGTGGGTGGATTGGGTCCCAGGAGGGGAGTGGTATTAGTGGTATGGCCCCAGTCATTCATTTATTTTGAGGGGGGGGTCATGGATGAAAAAGGTTGAAGGCCACTGCATTATGCTTTGACTGAACTCACAGGAGTTCCCGACGAGGAAAATTTTGCACTTTTATCTCTCTGACCTAAGTCTGATCTAAATACTGAAAGTATGAAAACCACATTGGGGGACAAACTATAACAGTGCGCCAAGCAGCACTTGCTGCAATAATGTCTGCCATGGGGATTGGCCGTGAAGACTTAGCCCCACATCCTTCTGAGGGACCCACGTGCCATCACAGACAGCTGACTTTGTCATTCTAGTTGGAAAGCTTTGCCTTCTTCCTTTTCCGCAGGTTCTTCTCAAGAGTGGATTATGGTAAGTCATCTTTGTAACACCATGGAAACGCCTTTCAGATTTGGCTGGCTACTCCTCCAATAATTCAATAAACAAACAAGGGGGATTGCAAGCTCTGCCTCCCATTCCTTCATGAAGAGGGCCCTGGTGTTCAATTTGGGGGTCTTGTCCGGTATTTAATGAGCATGTGGGTATGAGAGGCACAGGGAGAATTTTCTCCATCAAGAGTTTACACAAAGATCTGCTTGCCAATGGCAGCTATGATTAAAATTCATCTGGGTCAGTGCTGACTTGGGCCATTTCAACATGGTAGACTACCTTCAAGAGCATAGCATTCTGACAAAAATTTGGGGCAGTTTATGCTTACTCTGAACTGCTCCGTAGCTACCGATACAAAAGCAATAATGCCATTCAGGCATTGGAAACCTCGACATTGGAAAATCCAGCTTCTCAGCACTGATGCAGCTGTGCCAATGGGGCATGCACTGCATTCTGCAGTGGGGGTGCAGTCATGGAGGCCTCCTCAAAGGTAAGGGAATGCTTGTTCCCTTACCTTGGTGCTGCACTGCAGCTGCATCAGTGCTTGAAAGTTGGATTGGACTGAGCCCTTATTTGCAATGGAGCACACATTAAACATAAATATCTTGTACTAAATCTATATTATGAAGTACTGTCAAGTTAAAATACTTTGTCTTTATGATTGCTTTTGAACAGTAGCTCGATACTTCTAAATGTGAGGCCCTATAGAGCTTAAACGTAAAGGTAAAGGTTTCCCCACGACCAAATGGTCTAGTCATGATCGAATGTAGGGGGCAGTGCTCATCTCCGTTTCAAAGCCTGTAGAGCCGGCGTTTTGTCCGAGGACAAGCTCCCATGGTCATGTGTCCGGCATGACTATATGCCATAGTGCACGGAATGCCGTTCCCTTCCCACTACAGTGGTCTCTATTTATCTCCTTGCATTTAGGTGCTTTTGAACTGCTATGTTGGCAGGAGCTGGGACAAGCAACGGGAGCTCACTCCATCGCGCAGTCTTGAACTCCCAACCTTCTGGTCGGAAAGCCCAGCAGCAGCAGTTTAACCCGCTGCGCCACCGTATCCCACCCCTATAGATCTTACTTTATGCATAAATACAGCCTTGAACTCATTAAGGCATGTCATAGGACAGTGTCCTTCCAACCTTGGGGTCAGGACCCCAATGGGGTTGCAAAGCCACAGTTGTGGGGTTGCAGCAACTTACAGGAATGAAAAAGGTTGAAGACCCCTGGACTACTAGGTAAAAAGGGATGGCTCTGGAGTACCCCTTCAGGAAGCAGGAGATAGTGTCCCAATCTTGCTTAGCAATTGCTAAAATAGTTTTCACTAGAGCCAGGCTCCATGGTAACTTTTCTGGTCTCTCTAACACAGCATTTCCCACACTATGGGTCACGACCCATCATTGGGAGAATTTTCTGGACCCTTGAGGAGTGTGGTCCAGGAATGAGTGTCCAATAGTGCCACAGCCAGAGAGACCAACGCAATCTCCCCATGAGGTAAGAATCCCCAGGGTAGTGCTGGGATAGCTGCAGCACTGTTGGGATACCCCACCTGCCCCTGCCAGCACTTACAGCGGCCCCAACATCCAAGTAGGACGTTAGCAACATCCTCTGCTCTAACAAGCATATTTGGCTACAGTGAACAGTGCTGGGAGGGCATAACAGGGGAGGGGAGTGAGCAATAGCAGGGTGGGGTGGGCAGATAGGGGGTTCCCAGTCTCAATACAATTGATAGGGAGTTTCCAGTCTCAATACAATTGACAGTTTCCAGTCACAATACAATAATAAGTTATAGCAAAACTAATTAGATTTTGCTGTGAAT
>JAJKFI010000047.1:8722104-8748621 GCA_029204185.1 Lerista edwardsae
TTGTTTGTTTGTTTGTTTGTTTGTTTGTTTGTTTGTTTGTTTGTTTGTTTGTTTGAAGAATTTGTACCCAGCCTTTCCCATGCCAAAGCAAATGCCCAAGGCGGCTTACAGAGAACATAAAAGTACAACGTAACCACAATAAGTAAAACAAAAACATTTTTTAAAGACATTAAATATGTAACATGAACACATACAAAATTCAAAAATAAGGTGAGACCCAACACTCCCCATCAGGCCCTTTGGAAGGCAGAAACAATTGACCAGCGGAGTAAACAAACTGTGACAGTACTCCAGAGGGTCAGAGGGCAGACAGCCAACTATCATCCAAAGGCCAGACGAAATAGGTATGATTTGAGCCCTCTCCGAAAAGCCTTGAGGGAGGGATGTAGTTCTTAATTCTTCTGGAATTCCATATTCGTGGAACCGCTCCAGAGAAGACTTGCCCCCGAGCTGCCATCCCTTTAACTTGGGACAGAGGGGGATATTCGGGTGCCTGTGTTCGGGCCCCAAATGCCACCCCCTTACCTGGTGGTACATTCAGCTGCTTCCACTGCCCCTCTTCCTCCCTGGATTTGAAAACAACGAAGAGGAGAAGAGGAAGTGGAGACTGGGAAGCCTCCAATGTCATAGAATCATAGAGTTGGAAGGGACCTACAAGGTCATCTAGTCCAACCCCCTGCCTTTAGCAGGAAATCCTCCTAGAGCATCTCCAGCAGGTGCCTGTCAAGCCTCTGCTTGAAGGTCGCCAGTAAGGGAGAATCCATCATCTCCCTTGGCAATCCAAAGGATCTCTGGTAGCAAGGCTAGGAAAGCCTGGAGCTGCTTCTAACTAGATGGGGGAATTGTTTCAACATATGATTGCCAATTGGCCAAAAACATCTTGTTTACAGACAGATGGTTGAAGTTGATCTCAGGATGTTCTGGGGCCACTGCTGAGCTTCTCCCAATAACCAGAGCCCCACTATTTTTCTAGGGTTGTTGGTCAAATCTCAGAGGGTTGGATGTTCTCAGCCAGGCAGCTCTAGCATCACAGAGTATCAGAGCTAGAAGGGTTATTGGAGCCCACCTAGTCCAACCCCTTGCTAAGTGTAGGCAACTGCTACAGCATTGCTGACAGAGGAGCCATCCAGACTCTGCTGGAGAACCTTCAATGAAGGAACTCTTTGTCACGTCAAAACTCAGTCTGTTTAGTTTCAGCCCATTGGTTCTAGTGCAGCCCTCAAGAGTGAGATGACCAGAGGCAGATCTAAGGGAGGGCAAAGCTCTAAGTTTTGCAAGAAGCCTTACCTGGCAGTGGAAATCACTCCTCTCCTGCACCGTTTTAGCCAATCCTCACAGGGAAAAGCAACATCTTGGCGTTGCTTACTGGCTACAGCAGCAAGGGAGAGGAGGGATTTACATGACAGGGTAAGGCTCCTTGCAACACTTAGAGCTTTGCCCTCCCTGTAGATCCGCCTCTGGAGATGACGCTCTTCTCTCCTCCACACTTGCTTTTCTGCTCTGTTCTCCACTTACTCTTTCAAATAAAAAAGGCAGACAATTGAGAGTCTTAATTTGATGTAAAAACTGCTCCTACAGCAGAACATTCAATTACTCCTTTTTCCAGATTACAGTTTCCTTTGTTGGATGGATTTTTTCCCGCTGAAACATGAAAATAAGAAGGCGTTGCAATTACAGTCAAAAGAGGGCGCTCATGTCCAGGTTTTCAGTCATGTTGCGTCAGAGTGCTGCAACCATGTCCACTGGTTGCATTCCCCCAACCAATCTGCCAGAGGAGCTTCAGTGGGACTTTATAAGTGAGGTGATGATAAGAAAAGAGTGAACTATTCAATTTAACATCAAACTGAGAACAAAACCAAACTGAACTGGAGGAAACAATCCATGTTGACAGTCATATCTGAGAACGAAGAGAAAGTGTTAACAAATTTGGTCACATAACAGATCCTTGAAGGTACGTTTCTTAGCATTATTCCAAGATAGGTCATCATGGGGCAGCCCTTAAACACAGCTCCAAGCTGTAAAGGAAAAGAGCAGTCTCATACCTATCCTGGATGCCAGTGGCACAGTAGTTGATGGGTAGACGAGGGAATGGGCTGCTTGATGCACCATTAATGGATAGCTGATGAATTCATGATCAGCAAACAGCAGAAACAAAGCTGTGACCCATCTTTTTATAAGCAGTCTTCCCATATGGAAGAGCAGAAGTTATTATGGGGTAAACTCATGCAGGTCTTTTCTTTTGTGTCCAGATGGTACCAGTGATGTTGCCGGAGCATTTCCCCCTGGGCCGGTGTCACACCCCCCCCACTGCATGACATACATACCCATTCACAGTGCTGAGCTGCCGGCACCTGGCATACAGGCACAAAGCAGAGCACCCAAATATGGTTTGGTGGTGATGTGATTATGTTGGCACATCATTGCTCCACCACCAATGGTTTCTGGAGGGACCAATCACACAAGGGTGGGGAGGGCCCTTCTACTGCCAAACACAACGCAGAGCTCTGCTTGGCCAAGACGGGTGATATGCCAGTGAAGAAGGCCAATTCTATGCTTGGGATAATTAAAAAGGGGATTAGGAATAAAACACCCAATATTGTATTGCCGTTGAACAAAGCAATGGTAAGGCCACACCTGGAGTATTGTATACATTTCTGGTCACCACATCTCAAAAAGGACATAGTGGAATTTGTGATGGAGTCAGTTGTGCAGATTAGGTTACATTTGAGCAACTCTTCCAGCTGAGCCCACTGAACTGGACAGCCTGCTCATTCCTGAGCCCTGTTTCTCAGTCAGTCCCAGTTCGCAGCTTGCAAAGGCACCTCCAGTCCCACTGTGAGGATGCTTAAGGAGTCTCAAATTGCCCCTTTGCCACAAAGCTCAGTCTGGGTTCGAGTTTAGTTAGCCCCAGAGCGCGATACCTTACAGAGAAAGCACAGAGACTAATCTTAAGTAGAAGGATTTTATTTAGAATAAGGCATACAGTGTTAAGAGAAAAGGCCACTCTCACTGCAAAGGCAGTGGAGCTGTTCAAGGGGCCCTTCCAGGTGTCAGCACACAGACAAGACAAAACAAATAAGCCTATTTTACTTCTACTCAGCTCGCCTATCCTTGAGGAAGTTGGGCAGAGGCTCTTGCGGCATTCGCCAGGTCACCGACAGCTAGTGCATACTGCCGAGGTCCATGACGGAGTAGACTAAGAACAAAGGACAGTCTCTCCCCAGTTATAGGACTTTCCAGGACCCCACGCAGGATCTTTGACCCATGACCTTAATGCAAGTTTACAAATCTGGATGAACCAACCAATTACATTTGCTGTCACGTAGGCCTGGTACTGCCAATTCTGACCCAGGTGTTGGTAATTTGGCATCTCCTTGCTATCTCCTGTCCAATGACATTTACAACTAGCAGTTCTCTTTAAATTATTCCACAGCTGTAAACCTTGCTGTTATTTGCATTTCCAAGGCCCTTTTGCCAGTTTCCTTTTCAAAGTGTGAGCCTTGGAGCCTTCCCTTAGCTTGGCTTTGTTCTCACACAAAGTAAACTTTGATGTTTACTCTTCCTGCTTAAGGATGTCAAAGTAACCATATATTCTGTCTCACAAAATACCAGAACCAGGGGACAGCCACTAAAGTTGAGTGTTAGGAGAATTAGAACAAACAAAAGAAAATATTTCTTTACTCATCATGTAATTAGTCTGTAGAACTCCTTGCCACAGGATGTGACTATGGCGTCTGACCTAGATGCCTTTAAAATGGAATTGGACAGATTTATGGAGGAAAACTCCATCACAGGTTACAAGCTATGATGAGTATGCCCAGTCTGAAAATAGCTGGTCGCTCTTCATGTGGGCTAGGTAGGAATTTTTTTTCTGTCATCCAAATTGATAATGGATGGCTTTTTGGGGGGGGGGTACCCCATACTGGTGAAGGAGAGACGGTGAATTCAGTAGGTTTCATGACTTAAAAATTAATTGTGTTTAATAAAGTTAAACCCCAACTGCAGTCTGGTGTCTTACTTGGGGGTGGTGCAAGGGTAATTTGGCTACCCCAGAATGTCAGATGCACGGGAGTGGCAGCAAGATGCAAGTGTCTGGTTATCTTGTTGCTCCCTGGGGTATCTGGTGGGCCACTGTGAGATATAGGAGGCTGGACTGGATGGGCCCTTGGCCTGAAAAACTGGATTCTGCATTCATGGCTTGAGATGGCGGCCTCTGTTGTTCTCTGCAGTGGGTGCAGCACAGGACTTCAGCACTGACTGTGCCCCAGTTACCATGAAGCCCTTGATTGAGCTTACAGTGATGTGAAGAAAGGAAGCTGATGTTGAAGCCACTTCTCAACTTTGTGCGCATTAACTATGTGTGCAATAACTTTGTGTTTGATCGTAACAAAGTAACTTTTATTGCTTTCAGTTCTGGAGAATGTGGCTTAAGAACATAAGAAGAGCCCTGCCAGATCAGGCCAAAGGGCCACCTAGTCCAGCTTCCTGTATCTCACAGTGGCCCACCAGGTGCCTCAGGGAGCACACAAGATAACAAGTTGCCTTCATCCTGTTGCCACTCCCTTGCACCTGGCTTTCTGAGGTAGCCTACTTCTAACATTAATGGCCTATAGCCCACAATGGACTTTTCCTCCAGAAATCTGTCCAATTCCCTTTTAAAGGCACCAAGGCCAGATGCCATCACCACCTCCTTGGCAAGGAGTTCCATAGATTAATTACCCACTGTGTAAAAAAAGTATTTCCCTCTAGCCACTCTATCCATCCCATGCATAATTTTGTATGTTCTTTTGTTTGTTCTAACTCTCCTAACACTCCCATGCAATACTTTTGGCTTGTTTAATCTTGTACCGGAAGTGGCTTGTTTAATTTTGTTGATCAAGCATGATGCAGCCAATCATGGAAAGGAAAGGCTTTCCATGGAAAGGCTTCTTCAAAGCCAGCCAGATAGTGGGAGGAGGAGATTGTTTGTTATTACAGGTCAAAGCTTAGCATTTTCCCTAAGGCCTAAGGTCTGCAATACCTTTCCATCAGTGCATCAGTTCTTGGCTGATCTATATGCAGATGGAGGGTTAAACCTCTGGAGTAATCCCCCCATCATGACAAGTCCAAATTTGCTCCTGTCATTGCAACAGGTTGGCCAATGCTTTTTAACAAGCAGGCAGGATTGAATGAAATTGTTTTAAAACAGTGCCTGAATGCTGCTTCTCAAAATGGTGTAAGTCCAGCTCTGTTCAGTAAAGGATGTCTACTGGTCTGCTGCCTGACATGTTTTTCCTTTGAAATTGTTGCTCAACATCTTTACATCTACAGGTATCCATTTACGGGTGTATGGTGCTATGTGGTGCTGGGTGTAAGCCAGGAGAGCATGACCCAGGCAGGTCTTGTGGCATTTTGTGGGGCTGATGGAGAGGAAGTGTTTGGTATCGCAGGCTGCAGAACTTAGGCAAATGGCCAAACACTGATTAGTGATCAGGTATCTCCCTTATGTTCCTTTCTCTATAAACCTTTTTCTTTGGAACACTGCTTGTCTCTGATGACTTTGAAGCCACTTCTTTTGTGTGCATTAACTTTGTGTACATTAAAGTAAATGTCAAAGTTAAATATTAACTTTAAAAATTAAGTTAAATATTAACAAATATAGTAAAACTTTCAGGTCAGGAGGATGTGGCTTGTTTTATCTTGTTGACCAAGCAAGGTGCAGCCAATTATGGAAAGGAAAGCCCTCTTCTAAGCCAGCCAGTTAGGGGAGAGATTGTTATCGCTACTCAGTCTTTCTTAAGAAAGAAAGGGCCTTCGGGGTACATGGGTTTTTCCCGTGTGGGCAGAGCCTCCACATTAACGCCAGCCCCCTCGGCATCCAGCACCCACACCCAATCCGCTCCAAAGCACCCACAGATCACTAATTTGATCACCCACTGATCACTAATCTGCACAGTCTTTGGGAGACAGACTAGTGAAGCGTGCAATGCCATTTTGACTCCTGGCGCATGCACATGATGTCTGCTGTCCTGACTGAGGGAGCTCCAGAGCCCAGGTCTACCGGCTATACTTAGAATATAGCCGGCTCCCAGGTCTACCCATTATGAGTATAGACAGTGGTAGACCTGGGCTCTGGAGGGCGTGGCTACGTTACATTAGGGGGCATGGTCACATCAACATTGGGGGCGTGGCCAAGGGCACCCACGTTTATGAAAGCAAGTCGGCGCCACTGCAAGAGACCATATAAAAGAAAAGGCGTTTTTGCCAAACCTAATAAGCCTCTGAAGCTGGGAGTGGATAAACTTCTGAGAGCTTGAGAAACTTTTGTGAAACATTGCCAGGTAAGAAAGGAGAGAGAGGTAAGAGGCTATTTCCGTGACTGAGAATGTGAAAAACGTACCTGGAAGTATGCCCCATTAAACATAGTGGGGCTTCCTTCTGAGTAGACATGCATAGGATTGTGCTGTGAGTTTGTAGTAAGGGATGGTTGGAGACCTTGGCCCTTTAGACTTATTTCTGAGCTGCTGCAGGTTTTTTTCTGTTGCTCCAGACAGTGCTGCAGTGGCAGGAGCACAAACTACTTTTCTTCAGCCGTCACAGCTCAACATAAATACGCCTCTCTGATCAGAAAACAAATCCAGACTATGAAATTATTTAACCAAAAACACTGCTAAGGAGGAAGCAAAACTCAGAAATAATAAAGGGGAATGGTGTTTTTTCAGGCAGATCAACCTAAAACACATATTATATGTAGGAATTGCCTTGTTTAGTGATTCTTCCGCTTGAAAAGCCTGCTTTGTTATTTGGAGTTGTAACATTTGAAAAACTTCTTAGTGATCAAATCAGGCACAGGCAGAAAGAAGTTGGTGCTTTTGAACAATGTATTGGAAAGTGTGCCCTTAAATCTCAGCCTCGCCAATTAATTCTGGGCTAATTTCTAATTGCAAGTAAAGTGTTAGTGGACAATCCTTTGATTAAATCCATGAAGCCCAATAGCCTTCGCTGTTCCACTTATGGCCAAATTGCAATCCATCATTTTTTTCCCCTCTTGTTGTTTCACCTTCCTTAGGACTGTTTGCTTGAAATGACATCGGATCAGACAATTAAATCTTGGCTTAAGCAACTGAACACTGAAGAATGTTTCATCCCATTAAGCAACATTATATATGAAAAACAGTTCAAGCCTATGTATTTGGTGGTTAAAATGGAGAATAGGTATCCAAGACGGGACCCCAGAAATTATCAGCCAACGGGTGTCAAGTTACAGGATTTGTTATTATCAGAAGAGCATGCTGCAGAACTAGGTAATCTTCTACTGTTGTTTAAAAGATCACATGCATGCTTGTAGTTAACCCAAATATCATTTGAGATTTTCAACTATTTCTGTTGAAAAAACCACTCAGGTTTGTGTGTATGTATGTGTGAGCATTAAAAAAGCAGATTGATTGACATCCCCCTTCTGTAGCAGTTTCCCCCCCCCTCCTTCCCCAAGAAAAAGAGCTTGTCATAAAATGTCTGTTTGTGTAAAGTCTATTTTCCTGGGCAAGGAATCTTAAAATTCAGTGGTCTAGTCTATGTAAATCAGAACTGGTATGCAATTTACAGGCAGCTTGGAAGACAAAGTAATGGGAAGGTTAAGAGATGCTTCTGAGCTAGTATCTTCACTGGGACACTGTGCAATGCTACAGTCTCTGGATAACAAGTAGGACAGCCAATTAGGACAAGGATGTAGTTATGCCCTTCAGAGAAGCAAGGTAACCTAGTGATAACACTGCATTTAGGTTGTACATATGGTGTGGGAGGAGGAGATCCATCATGGGGGGGTGACGCATTGACCTCCCGCACCAGGTGACCCAAACTCTAGTGACGCCACTGTTTCTCCCTATATGTAGAAGAGTCCCAGTCATTCCCCCTTCAGGATGAAACATGTCGAAAAGGAAAAGGGCGTTTCGGTGTAGATGTTCCAGCAGGAACCTTTGAGGTGGGCACTAGTGGTCATAAATCCCATAGAAGAAACGTGACTGTGAAAAAGAGACACATCAGTCCCAAATACCTCTCTTTTGTTTACAAAGATGGGTAAGGTGCATATATAATCTTCTCCTTTCAAATTTTAATCCAAACTTTTCCTATCTTTCAGTGGACCATTAAGACATTTTTCTGCCTTTTTAGTGACGTTCTGAGGTTTAACATTAACATCAAATTTTGTTATTATGCATTCTGCAAGGCTAGCTTCGGCCTTTTGGGGGACCTTGGCAGCAGAGCCTCCAGTCAACCACACCTTCCCCCTGACCGTACATGCCCTCAGGGGTGGTGGTGTAGTCAAGAAGACTATGCCCAGTGTAACCAAGCAGATGTTTCCAATCAAGTTACTCCTGCTTCCAAGCAGAGGGCTGCGTAGGGCACGCAGTGTGGTACAGCAAATACGTTGTAAAGAAAGGCAGCCTGTACCCTTTCCATGGCAAAATTAAAGGCAGACATCCAAACTGGTGACCCGAACAAAAGTTGTGGTATAACTTTAGTCTTAAAAATCCTCATTGCTGCAGGAACAAAAGAATTGCCCATGTGTTAAAAAATGGTTTGCCTGAGATGTAACTTTTGCCAAATTAATCATTGCTTGACGATGGCTTGCCCAAATTAATTGATAATGGAAATAAATTCCCAAATATTTAAATTGTCTAACCTACTGGATAATTTTGCCATTAAAGATCCAGGAAGAGGGCTTCCAGCTTTTACCAAATACTATAATTTTTGATTTATCGTAATTGATGAATAATTTGTTATGCAGACAGTAATGAATACAGCTGTTTATCAGTCTTTTCAGACCAATTTTGGTGCGCGATAGCAACACCATATCATTGGCATATAGCAGGATAAATATTGGGAGGGCACCCAACCTGGGACAATGACTATCCACATTTCTCAGGGCCAGGGCAAGATCATTAAACAAATTAAACAACATAGGGGTTAATACACATCCCTGTTTCACACCTCTGTTTGTCATAATTGGGCCAGATAAGTTGCCGTAGTATGATAGTCTAAGCCTACAGGATGTGTTGGAGTACAGTCTTTGAATTAAAAATATCAATCTATAGTCAAGTCCTAGATTCTTTAGCTTTGCCCACAGCATGTCTCTCTCTATTGTGCTTTCAGATCTAAGAAAGCAGCATACAGATGGGAATTGGCCTGCTTTACCTGCTTGGTTATTAGATGAGATAATATTAAACTATGGTTCAGAACAGACTTACCAGCTAAAAAGCCGGCTTGTTCTGGGCCAAGAATTCTCTGATCATTTACCCAGGTAGAGAGTCGGTCAAGTAGATGGCTGGCATGTATCTTACAAGCGATCAAGAGCAAGCTAATCGGTCTATAGCTGCCAGGGAGTTTTTTTATCTCCCTTCTTGTAGATAGGGGCAATTATAGATTGGGTCCAAGACTTTGGCATTATACCAGTTCTAACTATCTCTTTAAATAAGTGAGTCAAAAGAGGTACCCACAAATCCATGTTAGCTTTGAACTGTTCAAGTGGAAGCTTATCTGGTCCAGCTGTCTTTCTGGTTTGCTTAGAAGTTGTCTTATTTCTAAACTTGTTACTGGGGGCCATTCAGGTACCTCATTAGATAAATCCAAGGTGTTTATTGGACGGGACTTATAAAAAATTACTAAAAAATGGTGTTCCCAAGTCAGGGAAAGGATTGGCAGAATAGAACTAGTTCTTTCCTGGAAGCAACCTGAGACCACTTTCCAAAAACTTCAGTATTTTGGGATATCACCACACTGAGTAACATATCCCAGCGGGATGTATTATGATGCTCCTTGTCTTGTTTGATGGTCTCCAAAAGTTTGTGCTTAAGCGTAAAATATTTTGGTGGCAATTTAGAACTATTAGATGGTCTGAATTCTCTATATATCTTACGGAGTTTTTGCTTTATTCCAATACAAGCTTTACTAGGCTCCTCCCCCCTATCCGGGCATGCTTGCAGGTAATAGGAGCTGAAGGTCTCCCTAATAGTGACAAAAGATTTTCAACTAGAGCCTCATAATAATTTACTGCATAGGGGGAGTGGCCAGAGGCTTGAACATGGCAGCCACTTTTTCGAGAGTGGCTGGAGCTTTCTTTCCTGAATCTCTGCAAGGGGTTCAGACCCAATTCCAGTAGAAGAACTGGGTTGGGGGGTAAGCATTAACATCTAGCCCCTGGAAAGTGGCCAACTTCGGGGGTGTATGATGTTCGCTTCTGACCGGAGAATAGGAAGAATCTCTGCCTGGGCAGACTGTGCGGACGGTCTCTGACTTGGAGAGTGACAACAACTAGAGAGAGAATGATAAGATGATAATTTCTGGAAAGTCTTCAAAGGCTCCTAATGAAGACAAACGTGTGGGAAGAAGTGGTGAGCAGGCGTAAATGAATTTTATGAGGATGACACCTTGGCGTGAATTGCACTGGAGAGCTGGCGGCGGGCCAATGAGGTCAGTGGAAATAAATCTGCTTAGCTTCTAATACAAGATATCCACTGAAGTGCATCGCTGTTTTTTCTTTTTTCTCTTCATTTTCTCTTTCAAATTCTTTGTCAACGAGGAGTGGGAGGCTGAAATATGGAGCACTCTCTTCTGTGCATTTAAAGAAAATTTGAATCTTGCACCGTGTAGCATATTGAATATGGAGACGGTAACATGAGAAGAAGTGAAAGATTTACAACCAGAGTTCAAGTTGGTTGAAGAAAGAAGTCGTTTCTGTATTACTTTTGAAAACGGACAGTCCTGTTTGCAAATTAAGAAGATTTATGGATGAGATGTGGGAAGATGGAATTTAGAGCATTTTGTTTTGTGCGTTTAAAGAAAGCTTCAATTTCTTACTGCGTAGTTTAACATGGCGACGGTAATGAGGAAGGTGAAAGAATTACAACTAGAGCTGAAGAATGTTTGAAGAAACTTTGTGGGAAGGAATGAGGAGAGGAATGTGTAATAAGAAATGGAATTGGACGGTTTAAGAAAGCAAGATGCTTTTTACTTGGAGATGGACAGTCCTGATTGCATTAAGAAGATTTAAGAGAAAGAGATTATAAAGAAGATATTTCCATGGTCAGCTGACAAATACAGTGGGAGTGTTTTTTGTCAGCAGGCCTCCCTCTGGTGGCAGTAGAGGGAAAAAGCTTTAACCAGATGTTTCTTTTTAATAATTTGTATTACTTTTGGTTTTTTATAATAAATGGGCTGGGAAACTTGATTAATGAAATTTTTGATCTTAAAACTGAATAGACGGCAATAATAGAAATGATGATCTAAATGTGATAAAGCTCATTCCTTCCTGTGGGATTTGTGATAGAGAGAAATAATTAGCATTGGGTCTTGATTTGTGAAGCGATTAACTGTAAGCTTGTAACTTTGCGTCGAGATTATATTACTAAGCGATTATTATTATTATTATTATTTTTAAAAGGTACGTGATAATTCAAGCTTGCATTAAGACATGATTTTAGAGAAATATGATATTAAGACCTAGTGGTGATTAGGAAGTGATGGTATGTTCTGTTATATTTCTAATTCCTGTGTCCGTTATTTTTACTTTTTATTTCCTTGCTTTTTTTGAAATAGGCTGTCTTAATTCTAATAGTAAGAGTTTTGTAACAGAGATTAAGGTTGAAAGATGGAATATAAGCAATATGAATAGAGATGAGATGAAGAGAGTGCTGTTATTCAAGAGAATATAGAAGTTTTTTATTTCTTTTTTTTTTAAGAAAGAAAAAAAATATAGTTTAAGTGTTTCAGCGTCCTCCATGTTTACTTTATTTCAGTATTTTATATAGTAAGCTCTTCCCTTTTTAGTTTGTTATCTTATTTGCTTTTATTATAAATTAGAGATAGGCAATTATATATATATACAACTAATTCTTTGGGTTTGATTTTGCCAATCAACTGTGAAATTATTGAAACAATTGAAGATTTGAAGACATATTGAAATTAGATATAGTTTTGTGAAATTATAATAATTTTGTCTTTCCAGATAGAATATATTATAATTGAAATTATTGATTGTGCATGTAGATCTCACTCTCGTACTGCCTCAAATTTCCTATTGTCTGATCCCTTGTATACCTTTCCTATGTAATTGATTATCCTTTACCTGTATCTTTATAGCTATAAAAATTAATAAAAAATCATCTCCAAAAAAAAATAATTTACTGCATAGGTGGAATCTGAGTGTAATATTTCTGTGAGTTGATTTGCAAAGCAGCCATTTCTCACTGCATCGTCAAAGAGGCTTTTGGAGAGGGGGTCCCATTTAATGTTCATTGGTGTTTCTAATGAAGCATGCACCATATTGAACAGGAGGGGCCTTAACAGCACAGATCAATTGCAGTGCTATAGTACAGTAGAGGGGCAAATGATCGCTCAAGATTGTTGTACCCACTTGAAAGTGGGTCACCCTCAATATAAAGGCAGCTGGAAACAATACATAATCAATAACACTAGATCCTTGAGAGGAGACAAAAGTATATTCCTCTTCACATTTAAAATCATCCAAGCCATTAAGCCAGGTTAAGCCTCTGACTATGCAAAGTCTAGCTAACAACTGCCCAGCCAAGTTTGCCTGAGTATCCTTAGAATGCCTCAGCCAAGTACAGTCATATGGTAGAGAGGTTTCTTTGGATGTATCCCACGCTTGGCTGAATAGATATTCCGGACCCTGACCCTACTCTTGCATTCATATCACCGGCTATTAGATGTATAGCTCCGAATTGAAGAGCTGATGGAAAGAGGGGAGAATGATAACTCAATTGAGGAGTTAATCTCCCCAATTAAATATGCAGCAAAAGAGCCAGAACAACAATCCCGACATCTTCTGCCGACAGAGGACATGAGTCACCAGGTAGTCCTCCAAACCGGCTCCCGCCCTCCCACCGCCCACAATCTCCCTCCCACTGCCAATCCCGCTGCTGCCTCTGAGCTGGCTTCAGCCGACGCAAGAGAGGCTCAGCGCGAGCACCACAGGACCGGCGCCGCCTGCAGTGCTGGTCCCGTTGTTTGAGCACCGATCCTGCATCGGCGCTCCACCCCTTGCATCAACGCTGTGATGTAGCGTCGACACAACAGGCACAAGAACAGTGGTGTCATCTAAATGATTTAAGAACAGGTACTCACTTTTGATTGGCACGTATCGGGACCCGCCCACCAGAAGTGACGTCATAAGCCGGAAGTGGCAGGAAGTGGCAGGAAGTGACATGAAAAAAGCCCTTTTTTGAGACCTCAGACAATTTTAAACTGACCCAACAGTTGCAACAGTATTCCACAGCACCCCCAGAACATGTTAAGGAAGCCTGGCATCATGTTAAAGTGACCCAACAATTCCAAAACCCCAGAGCAGCTCATTTTTCAGTGGCAAGGCAAGGCAAGGCTCTGCTCGCTGCCTGCCTGGCTCTGAGAACATGCAGGCAACTCAAACGTGCAGGAAATTCAAACGTTGCAGGGGGCAGAGTCGACGAGTGGGAGGGCGAATGGGCGGGGCCAGCCACAATCCTAGAAACCGGTACTCGCGTACCCCCGCGTACCCCCTGCATGACATCACTGCACAAGAGGATTGTGCTGCCAGTAACTATCTGTACTCAGCTAGAAGAAAACAGTCACATTCATAGCTAGCAAACATGCTTGAGGGCACAATCCTAACCTGGACAGTTAGGCCGGCACAGTTAGGCCAGCAAAGTGGCACAAGGGCCACCATAAAGTGTGTTTGGACCACTCTCAGAGTCAGGAAGGGTGGCGCATATCTGTGTGCTGGCCACTCTGACTCCGAGAATGGTCCAAACATACTTTACAAGTGTCCCTTGTGCTGGCCAAACTTTTCTGGCCTAACTGTGCCAGCCTAACTCCAGGTTAGGATTGTGCCCTGAATCTCTCAAGACTGATTGATGCATGAAAAGCAATAAAGGAATTGCATGAAAAGGAATAAATGAAACACATCCATAAAGGATTTATGAGAATGGTTGTCTTTTAGGAGCAATGCGCTCACTCCCCAACCGAAGCAGTAGGACCAACCAAAATGATGTTGAGACTGAAGGGTGTTAGTTACAAATGCAGTTTTCAATTTTCATGGGGAAATCTGGAGTCCAGTGTCTCCAAAATATGTGAGAGATATTCCCATTGGGATTCAATCAATGTCTTATTTTGAGAAGGAGGTATATACACATTAGGTATTAACATATTGCATTTCCCTGCCTTTATCTTCACACTCTGGAGTTTACACCAGCTATTTGCCATAAATACCAGATCGACTGTAATATGTGTTGCCATTAAAATGGCTAGCCCCCTGGCTGGACGGCCCCTAGCTTTCATCTTTATAGCTGGAAGAGAAAGTGTGTTAAATCCTTCAAATTGTATGTCGGATGTCATCCACGTCTCTTGTAATAGAACAATTTCATGTATTTGCAGGAGCTCTCTAAATTCTGGATCCCACTTTTTCTTGGCCCACACTGCCACGTTCCAAGATAGCACTTTAATTGAAGAGATTGAGCTCTTGGAAGTAGGGCTGATCGGGCGTCAGGCTGCCTGGGAATTACTGTCTGAAATCAGGCCAGTTTCCCCTGACAGAACCACTTGGTTGCCAGGATTACTAGAATGCATTAGAAGCAATTACTAGGTCATTAGAAGCAAGCTGGGATTTCATTGGGGTTATCACTTTTAGATCTGAGGTATCCGACCTGCTGTCGATTTCAGCTGTTGTTGTAATTGTTCTAGGTGTAGGTGGTAAAGGGATTGCTATCACAGTCCTGCACAGGATTGTTCAGGGCCAAATCTCATTGTATTATGTGGGGCTTCTTTGCTAATGGACTTTGTTTGGACTGCAGCCTGGAAATAATCTAGCAGGCTTTGGGTTTAGTGCAAAGCAGGAAGACTTGAGGTAGGCTTTTGCATAACAGTTTTCTTTGGTCATATAAAATTTATGATTGATGCTTTGTATTTTTGATAGCTTTGTCAATTTCACTTTTATTTGGGGTACAATCCTAACTTGGCATTGCGCCAGCGCAGAGCTCTTGCCTGGACCAATGTTGTTGCAAACATGCACTGCAGATTCGATAATTGGGCCCATACAAGCACAGCACTGGCGGCCACCAATTGCACTGGTCAAGTGCCATCTTAGTTCTGCTGGCATAGGAGCAGAGAAGGGGCAGAGAGGGGACACAGTCGTTGGGCCATATCCATCATCCGTCCCCGGGCTGGGTGGCCCCAATTCAGGCTGCTCCTGGCTGCATGGACATCCGCCTGCTATTTTCCTGGCGCAAATTGAGCAGCCCGATAGGGCTGGCTGGGGCTTATCTTGGGGCAAGGGCAGTGATGTCATGCAGGGGGAACGCGGGGGAACTCAGTTCCACTAGTTAAAATTAGGGCTGACTCCGCCCACTTCACTCTCCCCCCTCCCCCCTCCCAATTCCTCTGCAAAGAGCTTTTCTTCTTGGTTGGTCGGCACTCAGAGGGTTAAAGGGAGTGACTCCGGATTCCTAGGGGGGCGAAGGCAGTGATGCCATTCAGGGGGAACGGACCAGAACGGGCGTTCTGGATCCTAACGGGCTCCGTGGCTGGTTCTGGGTTCCCGACAAGTGCCAATGAAAAGTGAGTTCCTGTTCCTAAATCATTTGAATGACACCACTGGGCAAGGGGACAATATCCCTTGCCTGGCACTGAACTGCTGCTGCCTCCTAACTTGGTTAGGATGTAGCACAGGTGAGCCAGCCTGCCTATTCCAGCACAGGTTAGGATTGTGCTGCTGGGATCATTGTACACTCCACAGACTCATGTGCCTTGCTATCTCTCCCATTAATTAATAAACCATTTTGATGCATTTCAGTTACACTTGTGATTTGTGGTCTTTTCTGCTGGTACTGTGAATGAAACTGAAATTTCACCCACCTGAGAGGATTGGTCGCAAAGCTCTAGGCCTCATAGGGCTGTGATACAATTTATATTCTGGCTAAATAAGTAGTCAACCCTCTTTACCCACAGATTTGCAATCTGCAGATTTGTTTATCCACAGAGAGCAAGATTGCTACTTGCTGTTTTCGTGGACTATCTGCAGCTTTCCCCAACATCTTTAGCCATCCTGAACGTATTTATGAGGCTATTTGATTGTCTCTGCACTAGTCACAGGCACCATTTTGAAGGTCTCTACTGCATTCAGAATGCCATTGGAGACCCTCAGAATGCAGAAGAGACCTTCAACATGGTGCGTCTTCTCATAGGTTTCCATGGCCATTTTAAAGCTGTCTGCACTATTTGCAGGCATGATTCTGAAAGTTTCCACTTTTAAAGATCTCTACTGCATTCTTAGGGTGGCAATTTTAGTTAACCCCATTGATCCCATAGGATCAGTGACTCCCTACCAATGGATCACTGGTGTAACTAGGTCATTTGGCACCTGGGGCATATACATTTTTGGCACCCTCACCATATGACAACATTTTCTTTGCAATGAAACAGTTTACAATTCTAAACCCTTACACAAGCTGCAGGAGCTCTGTTTGACTGGAAAGTCTGCAAGCAAGCAAAAGCAATGAGAACATTCCTTCTTGGCATGCAAGCAAAACTTACGGACACACTTGTGGAGTACAAAGCCAAAATAGGGCACATACCTTCTGAAATGAAGGAGATGTACAGGAAAACATTATAACAATATCACATTCACCCATCTCTGTGGGTGAGCCTGGATGCAAAATTGAAAAAGAAACAGTTAAACTAATATGGGATTAGTACTGCTGTATGGGAAAATACTGCCAATGACCAGCGGATAAAGCCTTCACTATCAATCTGCCACCATTTTGGAAGCACTTACAAGGAAGAAATGACAACACAAAGTGAACATAATCCCAAGTATTGCTGCCTAGATCTTCCCTGACTTGTTCGATTTACAATTTACAGTGCAATCCAAGCACTGCATTGGGCCAATGCATGTCTGCTGCATTGGCCCAGCACTGTCAAGGAAGTGCCACAAGGCAGGGCCAATGCAGGCAGCAGCATTGGCCCAGTAGTGCCAAAGCCAGCAGCTGGTAAGCTGCCAACTTACCAACTCAATTACCAACTCAAAGGTTATGCATCCAAACCTTAACTCTTATTCCTCATTCATATTTACATAATTATTGTTGCCCTGGCTCCTGAGCCTCCAGCTTGGGAAAGCAGAAAGGCGCGTGCCACTGCTTCAGCTTATGCCACTGCTACCAGAGCGAAATTGCCCCGCTGGCAGTGGCAGGAACCCCCGCGCATACCTGCCTCCAGCTGGGAAGGCAGGGAGGTGCAAGTGGGGCTCCTGCCGCCGCCACCGGGGCAATTTTGTTTCTCCGGCGGCGGCGGCAAAGTTCCAGGCACCTCCAATTGCTTCCTGGCTTGGGAAGCAAACGGGAGCAAGCACCTGGCACCTCGTGCAATCGCTGGCGCCACCAGGACGAAAATGTCCTGGCCATGTCAGCGAGCATGCGAGGTGCCAGGTGCCTCCATCCGCTTTCTGGCTTGGGAAGCAAATTGGGGGGGGGGGTGCTAGGCATGTGTGAAAATCACCTCACCTGGGCCACAGCAGCCAAGTCCCAGGTGTGTTCACTTCCTGGCTTGGGAAGTGAATGGGGGCGCCTGGCGCCAGGCACATTTGCCGTCACAGCCCGAGTGATTTTGAAATAACCCAGCTGTAAGATATGAAATCGATAGTCATACAAACCCATGGGAATTTTGAACTCCAACACTAAACTATAAGGCCTACTGTTTCTCTCTAGAGAGAAAGAAGTGGTTAATGATGTTTCAGACCCAGGCAAGGCCTGACTGGTAAAAGAGGCGGGCAGTGCAAATTCCTAAATTGATACATGGAAGAAAGTTCTCAGAGCCGAGACACAGCTGTAACCTTGGGTGAAACTTGCATTGAGTCAATAGCCATCCCTAGGCATCCTGGGTAAAAGCATGAGCAAGGGAGGGGGAAAGTAAATTATTCTGCATGAGTGTTAGCAGGTGGCTGGGAATAACCAATGAAGATACAGTAAGAAATTCCACCTCAGTAGTATAAATTGTTGCACCCAATTTGTGCAAAGGGTGGTACGCAGTTTGTTCTGTTTTGGATTTTGCTTGCCACCCATATTTGCAAATATGACAATAAACCTTTCTTTTGAACCATACCCTTGGGGTCCAGAGATTTATGACTGACACAGCAGTGAAGTCCCACACATGATGTCATGACTCTAGGCTGGGGTTGGGGGGGTGCAATGCGGGCAAGGCTCACTATACCCCTGCGGACACAAAACACTGCCTTTTTGGTGTGGAAATGTCTGAATAAAAACACAAAACACCGCATTTTTCTGTTTAAAGTATTTTCCAAAAATTACAATAGATTAGTTTTTCAATTAGAAACAATATTGTAGCTGCATCTGCTGACACTGTATCACCTATATGGCCTACTTAGCACACCTTAAAAGTATTTTCAGTTACTCAGAATGAGAATTTGGAATGAGAACTTAGAATAAAAATATAGAGCACTGTTTTCATCCTCTCAAATCATGAAATCTGCAAAAAAAAGAAAAAGAAAGAAAAGATACTATTTTCAAACACCCCTACGCCTAGGGCAGTGATGGCGAACCTATGACACGCGTGTCAAAGGTGACACACCAAAACGTTTGGGGTGACACACCAGCATTCACCAATGCCTGACAAAAATTGAATATACTTTTCTCATTTTTAATTTTTGTAATTATTGGCTGTTGTTTTCTATAATACAAAGCACCGCACATGATTGGACTGTAGTTTTAGTTTAAATAAATGAATATAAAGAATTATTTGTCTTTTGTGGGGGTGGGGGTGTTGACACACCAGCAGAATCAAGTTAAACATTTCCCAAGGTTTTGACACACCGAGCCCAAAACGTTCACCGTCACTGGCCTAGGGGATGTAATTGCCTGAACCGACAAGTTGCAAGGAACAGCCCAGAAATGTATCAAAAGGATAGTTAACAACAAGCAGAAAAATACTGCAAGATGTGCTGGAGCTGAAGCAGTTGCCACCTAATGATGGCTTTTGTCCCAGACGCAGCAGAGGACATCTTGTGCAATAAAGGTCTCCCAACACAAGAGAAGTCAGATATTATGTAGCCCAGTTGAGAGTATGCAGGCAATGTCCTCAAGATGCAAGATACAGTTTCTCTTCTATAACAGAAATGTGGCTGTGCCTTTGTCCATATATGGATTTAAAAAGCAAGCATGCAAGCAAGCAAGCAAGCAAGACTTCTGCACTGATCTGCTTAAACAAGTCAAGACACAAATCTATCCTAAATTGCTGGTGACATTTTTCTGTTTAATTCTCTTACAGTCTCTATGATGACTAATTGTCTCCTTCATAGGCGCCTCAGAAGTGAAGCAAGATTTCCAAGGCCTGGAGAAGAGAAATTTTTCTAGCATTCAGCTGTTTTCTGGGAAACCGAAAGCAGAACATTTAGTAGATTTTTTCAACAGGAAGACGTCACATCCTGTTTTTCCCCTCCTGCCCAGCTGAAAAGTTGAAACCACAAGAGCACCACATACAAGCAAAGATACCGTCGCTGGATAAACTTCTGAAGCTGGGAGCTGATACATTTCTGAATCTTTTGTGAAAAGCCATTGTTGCTGAAGCTGCTTCTGAAATGCTTTAGAAGCTTTTCTGAAAGGCTGCCCCCTAAGGTAAGAGGCTACTTTGATGAACCAGTTTGTAGCACATGGTAGTTGGGGCCCTTAGCTCTTTAGATTTGTTTCTGATCTGCTGCTGGTTCTTTCTGCTATCTAGAAAAGCCTCTCGGTATCAGGAGCACAAATGACTTTTCCACAAGAGCCACACAGCCCACCACAAATATACGGATATGCCGTTGCCTTTCTGATCGCAAACTGGAGACTGTGGAACGATTTAATCAAAAAGACGGCTCAAGAGGAAGGAAAAAGCAGAACAAGTTCAAGGAAGGAAGCAGTGTTTAAGGCACAATCCTAACCTGAAGTTAGGCCTGCACAGTTAAGCCAGCAAAGTTTGGTTGGCACAAGGGACACCAAAAAGTATTTTTGGATCACTCTTGGAATCAAAGGGGCCAGCACACAGACATGTGCCATTCTCCCTGACTTCGAGAGTGGTCCAAATGCACTTTACGGTGGCTCTTATGCCAGCCTAACTGTGCTGGCCTAACTCCAGGTTAGGATTGCACCAGTGATGTCATGCAGGGGGAACGCGGGGGAACTCAGTTCCACTAGTTAAAATTAGGGCTGACTCTGCCCACTTCACTCTCCCTCCCCCCCTCCCAATTCCTCTGCAAAGAGCTTTTCTTCTTGGTTGGCCAGCACTCAGAGGGTTAAAGGGAGCGACGCCGGATTCCTAGGGGGGCGAAGGCAGTGATGTCATTCAGGGGGAACGGACCAGAACGGGCTCCGTGGCTGGTTCTGGGTTCCCGACAAGTGCCAATCAAAAGTGAGTTCCTGTTCCTAAATCATTTGAATGACACCACTGGATTGCACCCTCAATACGGTTTAACAGAATGTGGTCAGCCTAAAATATTCAATGTGGGAATTACTTTGTAATAAGGTTCTACCACTTGAACAAATGTCTGTGTTGTTACTTGAAGTAACATTTGAAAAATATCTCACAGAGCAATCCTATGCATATCTACTCAAAGTAAATTCAATTATATTCAGTGGGTCTTACTTCTGGGAAAGTGTGTATAGTATTGCAGGCTCAGTTATAAAGTCAGGCACAGAAATAAAATACAGTGCTTTTGAACTATGTCTTGTAGATAACAGGAATAATTGGCAAGTTTCCCCAGTAACTAACTCCCCTTTAGGGAGACTCCCCAGTTGCCGGGTGCCCGTAGCTTGGCAGAGAGCCCGGCTATCTAAACAGAGGAAGCGAGGCAGGGCTGTGGAAGATTCGGCATTCCAGCACAGTGGCAAAGAGACACAAACACACAGCTTTACCATGTAGAGAAGTTGTATTAAGGTTTCTTCAGGAGTCAAGCAGATTAGTCAAAATACACAGTCCAAGGTCAAATATTTCCAGTACACAGTCAGATAGTTTGCAGCAGATAGAACTTACAGATGTGCTGGATTTCTTTCCGGCAGCATCTCACCCTCCTCCTACCTCAACCCACACTGAGGGTCAGCTTGCCCAGGTCTTAAGTACTACTGTAGGCCCAATCAGATCAATACAACGCACAACCTTGAGATGTGCGAAGTTGCATGTAGGCAATTTCCACAGCTGCTGGCTGATTGCTGCTCTGAGGCCGATGCACACAGGTGCATCTGAAGACAGGCCTCATGCCAAGACTCTTGTACCCAGAGCAAGAAGTATCCCAGGTTTGGGCTCACCCTGAGCCAACTAACCTGGCACACCTCCACTTCTTAATCTGGGGACAAACCAGAGCAAAAAATGTGCATAACCATTTTCACACATTCCCACTGGCAAACCATAAGCCACTAACTCAAAAAGGAATGGTTACATACAGATGGTTACACAGGTAGCATTCTTCATACATGGATAGCAACATTGCATATCCCAAGCCATTATATTACTTCAAAACATTAACAGAGATCCAGAGATCCACACTGATAGGACCCATCCTTACCATTTGGCTTGTTTTGGCTATCTGCCCAAGATACCTTTCCCCCTGTAAGCCACTGGGTGGAAATGTATTGCCCGATACCATCGTATCTCTCGGCCTTGCCTTACTCCTGCATGGCCTCGGCACTCATCCACCTTGTGGTATGCCAGCATTCACGAATGCTCCCATTAGGCATCCTCCAGCGCAGGTACTTTCTACATTTCACCAGTGCCCTGTATACGCACAGACATTATGCACCTTTAGCTGTTCACTCATTCTTGCATACAGTTCTTATTCCACCACAGGCACATTAACATTTTACAGTGCCACTTGATACATTTTGCAAGGGTCACGCTATACACAGTGAAACATATTCTGGCTGGATTTGCCATTACAGCACCACCACATCCCACATTTCTTGTGCTTCCAGAATTCATGTATCATCTATCCTAAGCATGCACTTACAAGACTATGCACATCACTCCATTCGAGTCCTTACCACATAGTTCTACGATCACCAAAGGACATCATCATGTTTCAGTCTGGGCTGGCGTACACCTGCCATCCCCTGTGCTCACCCAATTGTGGCCTGTGTTTTACCTTGACAGGCTTCAGATGATCTCACTTTCTGATAGCTCCCCCTGTCTCAGAGTTCTGCCACCCCATCACGAGCTGACAAGCATCAGTCAACCCTGGAAGATGCAAACTGGCTTACTTCCCTTACACATGCAAAACTTTAAGCACACCGCCTGGCGATTTTCTACCCAGCTACACGGAAGCTATCTTGCTTCCTGGTGGCCCCCCTTCTCTCAGGGTTCCAAGGCTACACTGGCTGACAGACATCAAGCCAACCCCAGGGGACGCTAGCTAGTCTCCTCCTGCCTTTCCAAGCACATGAAAGCTAAATAACTTCCTAGTAGCCCTTCTGAGACCACTACACTACAGCTGCCTTGCATCTGTTTCCCAGGAAGAAGAAAATTTCACTTAACTTCCTGCAGTGAGAATCCTTCTCGCCTCAACACAGTACTCTTCCCATGGTTACCTGTGCAGAACATCTGCACCGTTCAGATTCCTGAACACAAGGTGACATACTCCAGCCACCTCACACATGTGCCAAGCAACTGGCTTGCACACCTTTCCCCAGGCTTACATCGATCCCCATGATTAAGTACCTTCCCAGCAGCTCTCTACAGGGATTATCACTTCACTGGACGACAAACATCTGTCCTCCCACCCCCCTGTGCCAAAACATTCTGCACATATAGTACTCTTACACAGCTATTGATTACAATTAAACATAGTCTCATGTCATTGACAGTCTAATACAGTGGTCAGGGAACAGGGGTAAATTACCCCAAATGGGGTAAAAATGAAATTCCTGGGGGTAATGGACTGTCGCGCTGCCGAGACACACCCGGGCTGCATATTAATTTATATACATGCCCGGCTGTGTCTTGGCAGCGCGACCATCCATTACCCCCATTCCGGTTCCGTCGCTGGCTGGCTGGCTCCGTTTTGTTTTGTTTGTTTTGCTCTGCCCTTTACAACTTAATATTTGCATAGCATTAATTAAGCTCATTAATTAATCAAATAAAAAGCAATGAGTTCCAATATGTAATTTTTTTCTTTTGTTCTGGTGGGGGGGGGATAACGTTGGCGTATCTACATATATTTTGGGGTAAAAGGTAAAAAAGTTCCCTGACCCCTGGTCTAATACACTCTCACTAAAATGTATCCTGTTCACAGGTATACACACATCCACGAGGTTCATAATTCAGGTTGTCATCTTTTAACATCAGCTGGCATTTTGCTTTTGTTACCTCTGTGTGTGCCCATACTCTCCGGCACGCCCCAGATTAACTTTGCCTAGCTCAAGATGATCCCTTCTTCTGTGGAGGTTCAGTTACTTACTGACGGTACACTACAAGCAGCTCTGATGTTTTCTCATTCTAGCTCCCTTTCCTTTTTATTTTTATTGCTGTTACACAGGGAGGTACTCAGGGAGGCTACATTTGCTGGCTTGATTCATTTCAGTAATCCTTTTCCTCCTGTGAGGATTGAGGTACTGCATTGGGGCTCCATCCACCTCCCCACTAGCAGCCTCACACACTTCCTCACATTCCAGCATTTCTAGGGTTAACTTTCCTCCATCTCTCCCTCTTAGGAATGTTGCTTCACTCATCATCCAGCCAGTCCGGATCTAGGGGGCCTAGGGGGGCACGAGCCATGGGCGCCATCTTGGGGCCATCTTGGGGGTGCTGGTGGCATGGCACACACACCCCGCAACATGGCGCCTGCGCAGAGGCAGATCTAGGGGATGCGGGTAGACCTGGGCTCCGTGGAGCCCAGGTCTACCCACTGGGACCAGCTGTGGGTAGACCTGGGCTACAGGGAGCCCAGGTCTACCCATTAGAAATGACAGCTTTCCCGACCTGCGGAGCGCTGGTCTACCCACGGCTGGTCCCAATGGGTAGACCTGGGCTCCCCAGGGCCCAGGTCTACCCGCATCCCCTAGATCTTTTGCTTCTTTTGTCATTTGGTGCCGGATACTCTGGATCATATTTTATTTTGCTGCCCGGCCCACCACTCTCTCCGCAAGTTATACCTTGAACCTTGGTTGTCCCTTTTTCCTAATTCTCTCTCTATTTTCTTGAGTGATCATTTTCCATCAATCACTGCCGCTGTAGCTGGGTTTTTATTAGAGATCTCCACATTAACTACCCTTCCTTGATTTTGCATTTTGTTTCGATTCTGTTTTTCTTCTTTATAAGCTTTATTACCTACTTTGAACCTTGAACCTCGATGGAACTGTTATTGTGATGTGTTGTTGTTATTTATATATGCCATTAAAGGTTTGAAACTGAAACTGACACCGCCACGGTACTGTCAACCACGTTGCCAAAGTTCAAGGTTGCAGCGGCGGAGTGGAGCAGGAATATCCTGGCATGTGATGGCAGGCGAAACTTTGCAAGGAAGAGCCCTGTGCGCTAGAATGCCAACGAGGGCGTGTGCGTGCGCGTCCCCTAAGGCTGCAAAACACTTCGCAGCAGCGCGCAATCGCCGGGCTCCTCTCGCAGCAGCCTGTGCCTCTCTCTCTCCACTCCCTCCCCTCTACCCCCTTTCTCTGTGGATAATGTTCAGAGCCTGCTTTCCGAACGCCCACTGTAATAAAAATGATCTCTTGAAAATTCAAAACGATCAGTTTCTTTCCGCCTCTTCCTCCTCCCTTATCTCCTCCTTTATGCACTTCTTTCTGAAAAGCCTGGAAGTTCAAGAGGGAGGTTTGCCGGGGAGTTTGGGGGGGTGTTTTTTACCGATCGTGCTTCTTTGGTCCCCCGTTAAAGCTCTTGTCCCCAAATCAGACTTCAGGATTTCGGTTTATTATTTAATTACACAATCATCGCTTACACTCCTCCTCCTCCTTGCCGCCACTACTGCTGCAATCACATTCCTTCCCCCCCCCAGAGCCCCCTCCCCTCGCCGCTTCATGTCTTCCCTCTTTATTAATCATCATCTCATACCGTACGAGAGCTCGGCTGCACATTTTACAAACATGCCTGCTTCTTGCCCTTGCTTGTTCCCCCCTCCCTTCTCCAACGGTTAACCGTTAGGGGACTGGGCTGGAAAAATTTGAGAGGATTTCTACTTGGGAAAACTGGGGATTATAATCACACAAATCCAAAAAGTCAATCACTCTGCAGACCCTGAATCTGGCAAATCAGGAGGAGGGGGCTACAAATCAGAAAACTTTGCCAGCTCGCCACTAGTTAGCCAAACAAGAATGGGGGTGGGAGGAAATGAGGCAGGGGGGTTCCTTTGCATACATTCCCAGCACAGATAGTGTCTACAAACGCCGCTATCCTATCGCCTACATGTGGAGCAAGGTCACTGCATTGTGTAGCTAGTGGCTGGCTGGGAAGGGAGGGAGGGCAGACTCCTTCCTTCCAAATGGGCAAATAGGGCTGGTGTGCTCTTGCAAGACCATGTGACGGAAAAGAAGGGAAAGAGGAGACGCCATCCTTGCAGGGAGCCCCCTCCACCTGGCCCCCCATCCCCCGCCTAGCCAAAGAAGACTCACTCAAACACATGTAGGGTTCCCGGATAGTCTGCCTGCCTCTCCTCCTTCTCAGGCAGGCTTTTCCTTTTCTCTTCTCCACGCGGGGAACTGGGTGGCGGTTCCCTCGCGAGGGAGGCAAACAAGAAAAAGACCGCAGTAGCAACAAACTACTCTGCTTTCAATCTCACCAACCAACTTGTGCCAGGAAGGAGTTTGCGCGCAAGGGCTTTTGCTTCAAGAATGCAGTGAATTAAAAACCGGGAGGCGCACCGCGGCTTGCCGGCTTTTCCTGGCTGCCGCTGGCACTTTAAGGCACGGTGTGCCTCCCAGTTTGCAGAGCCAGTTTGCAGATGCGCCGCGCCGTGGCTTGCCAGCTTTTCCTGGTTGCTGCTGGCACTTTAAGGCCAGCAGCAGCCAGAAAAAGCCGGCAAGCTGCGGCGCACAGTGCGCCTTGGCCGTTGCGAGGGGGGCTAAGGGCCATGGGCACCCCCCAGGCAAATGGCACCCATGGCTCTTGCCACCCCTTGCCACACCCTAGATCCACCATTGCCTACTGAGGAGCCTGGGGGCAGGAACCCTCCCAATGCCACCCTGGAGTGCCACATGAGGGGATAACAACCTGAGGCCTGCCAAGATGGTGGCTACTAGGGAAGTAGGAGCTTGAGTACACCACCACTGGAGTGTTCTTAAATCTCAGTCCCATCAATTAATCCCAGGCAAAATTCTAATTAATTAATTAATTCTAATCACAATTAATTAATCGCAAAGGAGCCATTTAATTTTATTATTATTACTATTTGCTTGTAAACCACTTTGTGAACTTCATGTTGAAAAGTGGTATATAAGTACCTGTTGATTGATTGATTGATTGATTGATTGATTGATTGATTGATTGATTGATTGATTGATTGATTGA